>PISX010011007.1:0-67204 GCA_004024625.1 Mellivora capensis | reverse complement strand
CAGAGAAAGACAACTATCATATGATATCCCTGATATGAGGAAGTGGAGATGCAACATGGGGGACTAGGGGAGTAGAAAAAGAAGAAAAGAAACAAGATGGGATTGGGAGGGAGACAAACCATAAGTGACTCTTAATCTCACAAAACAAACTGAGGGTTGCTGGGGGTCGGGGGTCGGGAAAGGGGGGTGGGGTAATGGATATTGGGGAGGGTATGTGCTATGGTTAGTGCTGTGAAGTGTGTAAACCTGGCGATTCACAGACATGTACCCCTGGGGATAAAAATATGTTTATAAAAAAATAAAAAGAAAAAAAAATTCTATAGTTCCTTCAAAATCCCTAATAAAGAAATACATGTAGGAAAAAGTTAAATACAGGCAGTTACTCATGTGCCTTTTTATAAACTCTGAATATGAGTAAATTATAAAAAGAGTTGAGTACCAGGCAGCTATTAATTTTATTGATAATAACATTTAGTACAGAAAGTGAATTGTGTCCTTTCCAGGCATAAGAATTGGATGTGTGAATTAGGCTAATATTAAAATAAAAAGTAACTTTGAGACAAATTTAAGTCTGCCCTTAGCTCAAGAAGGCGATAATTAATAAGTAGAAGTAGACGTTACTTAAATACATTTTTTAAAAAAATATTTTATTTATTTACTTATTTGACAGACAGAGATAACAAGCAGGCAGAGAGGCAGGCAGAGAGAGAGGGAGGGAAACAGGCTCCCCGCTGAGCAGAGAGCCCGACATGGGGCTCGATCCCAGGACTCTGGGATCATGACCGGAGCCGAAGGCAGAGGCTTTAACCCACTGAGCCACCCAGGTGCCCCACTTAAATACATTTTTAAAAATGTTTGATTCAGAAAAAGTAATATAGAGTCATCTCAAGCAAAATCTAGGGTAAGAGGTGCTGGTATCTGGATGGTATCTGGATAGTTCCATTCTTTGAGTAGTTGTAATCCCAGTGGATTTCTAAAGGAAATATAACTTTTTGTATTTTCTGTTTCATGCTCATCATGTGATTTTCTTACCTTTTCATTTCCTCAGTGCATATAATAGATAGGCCATTTTAAGCAAAAGTAAGCCTGTAAGCTTAGTCATCTTCCAGTCTTGTTGTTCATCAAAATAAATGTGGTACTTGTTGGAAGTACAGATGCCTGGACTTCACCCTAAATCTTTTGAATCAGAATCTGTGAATGCGGAGTTGTGCCATCAATCAATTCCTGAGTGATTTTAGAGAACCGTTGTCCTAACCAATTACCAATACCAATTCTTGAGCCAGTTTATCTACCATTACAAGTAAAAATTTAGAATATTGATTTATAGGTAAATCTCCTGCTACTTTGATTTGTATTAATCATTTCATTAGGTCTCCTGAAGGAACTAATAAATCCGTATTTTATTACACAAGGCTGGGTGAACCAGACAATCCATTACAGTTACCAACATTTAACACTCCTCCAGATAATGAGGTTTATTTATTATCATTACTATTTTACTGAAGGTAAAAATGCATTTTTGGCTTCAATTACTTGCCAGTTTTAAGAAAGCAATTGCAGATCTCCTTAGGAGTTGTCATGTTCTGTTCAATGAAGTACAAATCCTATGAACAGGGGCGCCTGGGTGGCTCAGTGGGTTAAAGCTTCAGCCTTCAGCTCAGGTCATGATCCCAGGGTCCTGGGATTGAGCCCCGTATCAGGCTCTCTGCTCAGTGGAGAGCCTGCTTCCCTCCCTCTCTCTCTCTCTGCCTGCCATTCTGCCTACTTGTGACCTCTGTCTGTCAAATAAATAAATAAAATCTAAAAAAAAGAAAATCCTGTGAACAATTGTGGTATTTTTTGGTAGCATTTCTGTGTCTTCCATATCAGAAAAAAAGGAAAATACAAGAAAAAAATAGTATGTTCTATCTTACTCTGCACCCAAACTATGAATTAGCTGTTTTCATTGTTATTAATATAAATTTTTATTTAGTGTGCACCTGGGCAATCTGTTTTTTAACCACCTCCGAAGAGGTTCAGAGAAAACTTTATGAAGAGATAGACCAGATTTTTGGGAAGGATCCTATTACTCCAGAGAAAATTGAGCAGCTCAGGTAAGAATATAATAAAAAGAGGAGGAGATCATTAGCAGGTAAATTTGAGTTGGTTTAACTGTCTTATTTAAAGCTAGTGATAATATCTAGGAAAGGTATATATTTTTTCAGGACTTAAAATGTTTAAATACAGATTTTAGGGGCGCCTGGGTGCCTCAGTGGGTTAAGTAACTGCCTTTGGCTCAGGTCATGATCTTGGAGTCCCGGGATTGAGTCCTGCATCAGGCTCTCTGCTTGGTGGGGAGACTGCTTCTCCTTCTGACCCTCCCCCTTCTCATGCTCTCTCTCTCTCTCTCTCTCTCAAATAAAGAAATAAAATATTTTTTAAAAAGTAAATACAGATTTTATTAGATAACTTAATTTGCTCTTTAAAATCATAAGGTAGTTTTGGGGGTGCCTGGGTGGCTCAGTTGGTTAAGTGACTGTCTTCAGCTCAGGTCATGATCCCAGGGTGTTGGGATTGAGCCCCTCATCAGGCTCCTTGCTCAGTTGGGAACCTGTTTCTCCCTCTTTCTCTGCTTCTTGCCCTGCTTGTGCTCTCTATCAAATAAACAAAATCATAAGATAGTTTTGGGAAACCTTTACATTAGATTTATGTAAAATAGTATCAGTGATGTTCAAGTAAGTGGAGCATTCACATCTTGATGGAAATGCAAAATGGTACAGACCTGTCAGAAAACAGTGTGGCAGCTAAACATACACTTACCATACAACCCAGAAATTTGATGCATTTATCCAAGAGAAATGGAAAAAAATATATACACAAAGACCTTTATGCACATGTTCATAGCAGTATTATTCATGATAGCAAAAAGCTGGAAATAGTCCAGATGTTCGTTGGCTGCTAAGTAAATAAACAAATTATGTTATATCTGTACCTTGGAATATTACCAAGTGGTTAAAAGTAATATAATATCAATATATACAACAGTGTGGTTAAATGTCATTATGTTAAGTGAAAGAAGTCAAATTCAAAGACTGCATACAATATAATTTCCTAAAGGTGAAATTTGAGTAGAGGCAAAACTATTGTAATGGAAAGGAGATCAGTGGTTGTCTGGGGCCAGGAATGGGGAGGGGATCAACTAGCAGGGAGAATGAGAAGAGTTTTTAGGGGGAACTGTTCTATATCTTGACGGTGGTTATGGTAACACAATTATACACAGTTACTAAATTTCAACACATTATATAGGTAAAATAGATGAATTTTTATATGTAGGTAATATCTTAGTTAAGGAGATTTTTTTTCTCTTTATATTTTTTTAAAGATTTTACTAATTTATTTGACAGATATAGAGCAGCAGAGGGAGAGAGAGAAGCAGACTCCCTGCTGAGCAGGGAGCCCGATGAAGGACTTGATCCCAGGACCCTGGGATTGTGACTTGAGGCAAATGCTTAACTGACTGAGCCACCCAGGCATTCTAAAAAGATTTTTTTTAAAATAGCAATTATAGGGGCACCTGGGTGGCTCAGTGGGTTAAAGCCTCTGCCTTTGGCTCAGGTCATGATCCCACGGTCCTGGGATCGAGCCCCACCAGAGGGCCTGCTTCCTCCTCTCTGCCTACTTATGATCTCTGTCTGTTAAATAGCAATTATAACTGCTTAGGGTGTTGGAAGTCTGAGTCTGAACAGCAGGCAACCAACCCTACCTTGGAGCCTCTTTTAACTATAGAAAAGAAGATAAGGAGACTTCTGTTACAAATTCTTGAAAATTTGGAATTTTTATTAATTACCTTGAATATAACTATTTTTCATTTTAAAAGTAATACTTGTCCTTCGAAGTGTTAATAATACAGAAATGTATGAAGTAGAAAGTGAAGGTATTTTGTAACTGTATCCCTAGGAGATAACAATTGTTAACTATCTTTACTCTTTTTCCAGGTTTTTCTA
Organism: Mellivora capensis; assembly: GCA_004024625.1. Lineage (NCBI taxonomy): Eukaryota > Metazoa > Chordata > Mammalia > Carnivora > Mustelidae > Mellivora > Mellivora capensis. The sequence continues at coordinate 63,221 of PISX010011007.1, read as the reverse complement.
TGCATATATACATATATATATAAATTGTTATTATTACATATACATAAATTTTATATATATATAAATTTTTCTATGCATATATATGCATATATACATATATATTCAAAATAAAAAATTTCAAGATGTTTTTAAATGTAAAAATATAATTCTTCTGTAAATTCCATCTTTTCTCTAAGTATTTTGTGGACAATAGTCTTATATATAGAACTCTACTATGCCCAGAGATTAAATTCTGTTGATTTGACTTTCCAAACAACTTTTAATTGGAAGTTTGTTATTTTATTTTATTTACTTATTCGTCAGAGAGAGAGAGAGAGAAAGAGAGAGCAAGCACACAAGCAGAAAGAGTGGCAGGCAGAGGGAGGGACTCGATCCCAGGACTCTGGAATCATGACCTGAGGCGAGTGAAACGCTTAACTGACTGAGCCACCCAGGTGTCCCTGGAAGTTGAATTTTAGTTCTTTTCATTGTCCTCGCTATTCAGACCACCATCAACTTGCCTGGGATATTTCAACAGCCTTGGATCTTGCTCCCCACTAATCCAGTCTCCAAATTGCTACTGGAGCCCATGACTGTACACAGTAAACACTTTGGGTGCTTTAACCATACAGATAACCTAGGACCAATGCCAAATCAGCAGTCTCTGGGCATCAGAAGTTTTCAAAAGCTTCTTAGACGATTCCGATGTGTTCTAATTCTAATGTTGAGCATCACTGTGCCAGTAATATTTCTATACCTGAGGAGGCAACATCTGGGCAGATGAGTCCCCAATTTAAAATCTTTCAGTGACCTCTGGTTGCCCTTAAGATAGAATTTAAACTCACCAGCATGGCTTAGGAGGCGTTTCAAGAGATGGGCTGCTTATTCCCTTCCCACCTTATCTCATTATTTGTGCCGCTTCCTACCTTGGATTTAGCAATACTGAAATTCTATTGTTGCTTCAGAGCTGTAGTATTCTTTCTCATCTCCTGGCTTTTACAGACTACTCTTTGTCTAGATTCTCTCTTCCTTTCTCTTCTAGCAAACTCCAGTTTTTTCTGCAGGTCTCAGCCTCAAGTGCTTATTTCTCTGCAAAGTCCTTTGTTTAGTTATGTGCTCCTGCCATGTGTTCTCCAGAATCCTGAACTGCCTTTATCATAACAGTTACTGTGCTTTTTAAAATTGTTATCCTTGCTGTCCCTACCTCTCTCACTTTCTCTGACAATTAGACCTTGGATTCCTTTGTGGGTTTCTCTCTTACTGTTGTAGTTCAGTGTCTAACATGGTGTTTCTAATGAAACAATAAATAGTTGTTCAATAAATAGTCCCAATAAATAGATGTTCAAAGAGGAAAGGAAGGATGTTTTCCTTTTTTGTTTTTTTCTTGCTTTTAAGTATTATAAACAATTAGCATTCCTCTCCTTGTTAGTTTTTTTTTTTATATTTCCAGTTGTTGCTATTAATAAAGTCCTAGAAGTGGGATTGTTATTGAAGGATACATACAGTAGTTTGGTATTTATGATTAGGGGCTATGGAGTAAGGCAGACCAGACCTGGGTTTGAATCCTGATGATACACCACCTCCCTGCAGTGTGATCTTAAGCAATTGCCTAATTTTAAAAATCTATAAAATTAGAATAATAATAGCATCCCTGAGGTTCTTGTAAGGATTAAATGAGATATTACATAGAAACTATTTAATAGAGGGGCGCTGGGTGGCTCATTTGGTTAAGTGACTGCCTTCGGCTCAGGTCATGATCCAGGGTCCTGGGATGGAGCCCCGCATCAGGCTCCCTGCTCAGCGGGGAGCCTGCTTCTCTCCACCCCCCCGCCCCCCCGCCCCTCTCTCTGTCTCTCATGAATAAATAAATAAAGTCTTAAAAAAATAAAAATAAAGGACTTTTCTATTTAAGAATTATATAAATAGTGTTTTGAGTTTTCTTCTGGTACTTTTGAAGTTGTTTTTATTGGTTTAAATTTAACCTACCTGGACTTTATATTACCTCTAATATATAACTTAATTTTCAAGCAAATTAGAATTATGATGTGCCTGTTTCCAATTAGGAAGATTTTTAAAGTTGTTACAAAATGCATGTGCATTTCAAACTGCCTTTCCCAGAGTTAAGAACTGTAAAAAAACTTTTTTAAAACAGGTATTGTCGGCAAGTACTTTGTGAAACTGTTCGGGCTGCCAAACTGACCCCAGTTTCTGCCCGGCTTCAAGATATTGAAGGAAAGATTGACAAATTTATTATTCCAAGAGAGGTAAGAAACATATGGTATACTTAACTCATTCAGTTATTCTTCTCAACTCTTTCAGTGTGTGTTTTTGAACTGCAATGTCTAATATGTTTAATAAATGATACCTATTACTAAATCAAAGACATAGTTACTTTAAAGGACAATAATATATGTTGTTTTAGGGTATAAACAATATAAAAGAAAGGCTCGGGACGCCTGGGTGGCTCAGTTGGTTAAGCGGCTGCCTTTGGCTCAGGTCGTGATCCCAGCGTCCTGGGATCGAGTCCCACATCGGGCTCCTTGCTCGGCAGGGAGCCTGCTTCTGCCTCTGCCTCTGCCTGCCACTCTGTCTGCCTGTGCTCGCTCGCTCTCTCTCTCTCTGACAAATAAATAAATATTTTAAAAAAATTAAAAATTAAAAGAAAGGCTCCTTTCCTCACATGTACTGTTGTTAATACTTTAGTGTGTATTTTTGTAGGTCTTTGTGTATATATGTTACTCTGTATGTGTATATACACATACATGTATTTTAAAAACTGAATTTATATGTGAAAAATTGCTTTTCATGCATCATTCATTAATTTGCTTCTTTAGGTGTATTGTGGTTATTAGTACAACTGGGACTTGATATAGATCCAGCTTATTTTTAATGGATGCATAGTATCCCATCGCATGAGTGTGTTATAGTTTATTTAAGCAGTTCCCATTGATGGAAATTTACATTAAAAATCAATTTTTTTGTTATTACAAATTATATACTTGTATAGATATTGAGTAGAGCTCTAGAAATTGAGTTTTGGGGTCAAAGTGTTATTTATGTTAAATTTAAATTGCCCTCTAAGAGGCAATTTATATTTTTAGCAACAATGTATGAGAATGCTATTTCTCTCCATATTCTTACTACTTCTAGATTTATTAATTTTTTACATTTTTAAAATTTCTTTTCAGTGTTCCAGAATTCATTGTTTATGCGCCACTCCCAGTGCTCCATGCAATACGTGCCCTCCATAATACCCACCATCTGGCTCACCCAAACCCCAACCCCTCTCCCCTTCAAAACCCTCAGTTTGTTTCTCAGAGTCCACAGTCCCTCATGGTTCGTCTCCCCCTCCGGGTTCCCCCATCTCACTTCTCTCCATCTCCCCATGTCCTCCATGTTATTCCTTATGCTCCACAAATAAGTGAAACCGTATGATAATTGACTCTCTCTGCTTGGCTTATTTCACTCAGCATAATCTCTTCTAGTTCCGTTCATGTTGATAAAAAAGTTGGGTATTCATCCTTTCTGATGGAGGTATAATAGTCCATTGTATATATGGACCACATCTTCTTAATCCATTCGTCCGTTGAAGGGCATCTTGGTTCTTTCCACAGTTTGGCGACCGTGGCCATTGCTGCTATAAACATTGGGGTACAGATGGCCCTTCTTTTCACTACATCTGTATCTTTGGGGTAAATACCCAGTAGTGCAATTGCAGGGTCATAGGGAAACTCTGTTTTTAATTTCTTAAGGAATCTCCAAACTTTTCCAAAGTGGCTGCACCAACTTGCATTCCCACCAACATATTTCTTATATGAAATACTGTCTCATTATTTTTTTTTAAAGATTTTATTTGCTTATTTGACAGAGAGAGATCACAAGTAGGCAGAGAGGCAGGCAGAGTGAGAGGGGGGAAGCAGGCTCGCCACTGAGCAGAGAGCCCGATGTGGGGCTTGATCCCAGGACCTTGGGATCATAACCTGAGTTGAAGGCAGAGGCTTTAATCCACTGAGCCACCCAGGCGCCCCCTGTCTCATTATTTTAATTTGCTTTTCCCTGATTATTGGAGCGATCGAGCAGCTTTTCATACATATTTATCAGTTTGTATTTCTTCTTTTGTGAATTTTGTGCTTGTAACTCATTTCTTTCTAGTGAACTTATATATTTCTTTTTATATTGTACATGCTAACTGTTAATTATATGGAAAATATATCTTTCCTATTATTTATCTTTCACTGGTGATTTTGGTGTGTTTTGTTTTTACTGGATGCAGGTTTTAAATATTTGTAGTAGTCTTTTATTCCTTTATGACTGTCAGATTTTGACATGCTTAGGCCTTCTTCACTGTTAAGTCATCAAACAATGGCCTATATTTTCTTTGATCATTTTCTGTTTTTATTTTGTACTCATTATCTATATTAAAAGAGCATATAGGAGGAATTGGCTCTCTGACAGTCATTTTGTCTCTGTAAGGCCTTGACTAACTAGAATAATTTTTTTGCAGACCCTTGTTCTTTATGCTCTTGGCGTGGTACTGCAGGATCCCAGTACTTGGCCGTCCCCACACAAGTATGAAATATCTGTGTTTATCTTTGTGATTATTGATTTTTATGTGTTTGTGTGTTTTGCATTTCTTTTCTAAGTTTTGAGGAGAAAATTTAATATGTGACAATGATATAAGCAAGCCACTGCCTTCTCTTTGGTATCTTCTGTTCACTATTCTTTCTTTCATGAATCTGCTGTCTGCTTGCTACTCTTTGTCTCTCCTATTATCACTTCTAGCCCAAGATCTGTTTAATCTCTACAACTGTCCTTTAATTTCAATGGAAATTCGGAATTCTTTTGTTGGTAAGTGGGTGTTCTTATGTAGCTTCTTTGTTTTCCTGCTGTTGGTCTCAATTATTAATCTCTTTAGTCAAATTCAGAAAGTAGATGTTGTCTCTATTCTTGTTGTAGGTGAGAATGGCAGGGGGAAGGAAAAAGCAAAGAGCAAAGCTGCTACTGTTTGCCTTCTGGATAGGCATCAAGTAAAATCCACCCTAAAGAAATGGGTTAAGATTTATTGCCCTGGTAAAAGGTTGTAGATTGAGTTGATTGGGGTTAAGACAGATGTGTGGGGGCGCCTGGCTGGCTTAGTCACTGGAGCATCCAACTTTTGATATTAGGGTTGTAGGTTTGAGCCCCACATTGGGTATTGAGTGTACCGAAAAATAAAATCTTTAAAAAACAAAAATACAGCTGTGTGAAGTGCAGTGGGACAGAGTTGGTAGCATGGTTGAAGTACTCATACCTATTTCTGGAGGATAATGATGGGTTTATTAAGTGTTCTTATTGTTTCAGTTTTTAATATTATAATGATATTAAAAGCAATCTATTAACAAATGAAATAGCAGTCCTCCAGAATTTGCTATGAGTAAAAAATATATTTTATATTCTAAATGACTTATAACAAAATCGAAGATACCTATTAGTGGAAAATTTATGCTTATGATTTAGAAAAACTAATATTTCCAGTTTTTAAATTGTTAAAGAAAATTGGAAAATGCAAATTGTTGTTGTTGTTGTTTTGTGGGGGTTTTTTGCCAAGTTTTTGATAAATTTGAAATGTAATATGAAAAATATAAGAAATTTGCTGGAACTTTTGACACTATTGCTTCCCTCAAAACAGACGATCTAGGTTACAAATTGAAAATATTAAAAAATATATATGCTAAAATGTGGAACTCATTTTGAGGTATCAAATAGAATCAGATTTAGGAAATGTTAGTAATAATGTTGCATACAAATGAAAAGCTTCCTGAAATTGGATACCTCCCTCTTGAGAGACAACTCACACTAACAAAAAATATACATAGACTGAGATAGACCTTGTAGAGACGGTTGATTACTGTTTAATATAATTGTCACACAGACAAGGATAAAGAGATTAACTTTTTTCACTAAACTTAATGCTCTTGAGGTCAACATAGTATGTTTCATACCATTTTTTGGCTGCAGAGTTTTTCAGCCTTTCACCCACTGGACAACATTTGGATTGTTTTGGTAATGAAGCCACAAAGAACAGTCATGTAAGGGTTTTTGTGTGAACATAGGATTTCATTTCTTTGGGATAAATGCCCAACAGTGCAATTGCTGGGGTCATATGGTTAGTGCGTGTTTAGTTTGGCAAGAAACTGCCAGGCCGTTTTTCGGAGATTCTCAGCAGCAGCATTTGAGAGATTCATCTCTGCGCCTCGGTAGCGCTGACCACTGTCACTGTTTTTATTTTAGATATGAGGTGGTATTGCATTATGGATTTAAAAGTTGTCTTTTTGAGTAACTGACATTAACGTATTCTTCTATAGAAAAAAATGTCTGGATATGATTTATTTATATAAAGAAATGATAGAGGGGTGCCTGGGTGGCTCAGTCAAGCCAACTCTTGATATTGGTTCATCAGGGTCATGAGTTCGAGCCCTGCTTCAGGCTGCACACTCAGTGAGTTGTCTGCTTGAGATTCTCTCCCTCTCCCTTTGCCCCTCCCCCTGCTCACTATCTCTCTCTCTCTCTCTGAGATAAATAAATCTTAAAAAAAAAAAGAAATGATAGAAATACATTATTAGTATTACCATATTGGCATGCTTCAGAGCAAGGAAATCTGGGTCAAGTTCTATGATTTCAGTATATAATAATGTAAATATTACTCTAAACTATGAAATATTATCAACTTAAAAAAACCAGACTAATATAAAATTCTCAGCTGAAAAGAATGAAGGCAAGTACCAAAAATCTCCATATGGACTGGGACCAAGATAGTGATACAGCAGGCTTCTGAATTTCCCTCCTCTCATGGGCACACTCAGTGTTGCTATGCATGGAGCAGTTCCCTCTGTGAGAAATCCAGAAAGTAGCTGAGTGACTTACACACATTGAGAAAGTGAGAAAATACCCATACTGAAATGTGTAGGAAAGACTGAGACACACTTTTACCATAAACCCACACCCAGCACAGTGCCATATAATCTGAAGGGAACCCTCAACTGCCAGCTTCTCCCTGAGAATCTAAGAGTTTGGATTATACAGCTACTGCCCTAAATTGAAGACTCCCACCTGAGATATGGGTTTCTGAAACACTTAGTTCTGAAAGCCACCAGGGCTTGTGTTCATGAGTCCCACAGGCTTGTAAAAAAACGAAGAAGCAGTTCTTAATGGTGCATGATAGGAACACAGACATTTACTGTGGCTTTTCCTCCAGGGTTAGCAAAGAGGGAGCAGGCAAGACAAAAACTCTTTTTCTGGAAGGAGGTTAACTGCATATTTTAGAAGCTGCTGCCTGAGGGGCCAGCTTCTAGTTAGCACACATCTCTGTGTAATGGCCGTGATCCTCCTTGAAGCCTGGGGGAGCCAATGGGCACAACCCCCACCGAGTTCACTCCACAATAAAACCAAGTCATCTTGTACACATCTAGTGCCCCAATTTTATAGCTGCTGTCTGAGGGACATGCTCTAAATTACCTACTGCTGATTGCCAGGGGATCTTATATCCGTAAGTACCAAAGGACAATAGCAAACAAAAGTACTTGTTAATAGGTGTGCAGGTATTTACTGTGGCTAGCCCCCAAGGTTCATTCCAAAGGGGGCAGGCAGTCTTTCTCAGGAAAGGATTTGACTCCTCCTGCATTAACAAAGTGCAGTCCCTATCAAAATGCGAATAATATTTCATACAGAACCAGAACAAATAATCCTAAGATTTGTATGAAATGATTAAAAACCTCCAAAGGCCAAAGAACATAGCTCAACATAATAAAGGCCATATATGACAAACCCACAACCAACATCCTCCTCAGTGGTGAAGAGCTGAAAGCTTGAAGAACAAGACAGATGTTCAGTTCATCACTATTTTTCAATATAGAAATGAAAGTCCTAGCCACAGCAATCAGACAAGAAAAATAAATAAAAGGCATCCAAATTGGTAAGGAAGAAGTAAAATTGTCACTATTTGCACATGACATCATATTATATGTAGAAAACCCTAAACACTCCATCAAAGAACTATTAGAACTAATAAATAAATTCAGTAAAGTTTCAGGACACAAAATTAATATGCAGAAATCTGTAGCATTTCTATATACTAATAACAAACTAGAGGAAAGCGAAATTAAGACAACAGTCCCACTTAAAATTACACGAGAAACCTCCAAAACCTAGGAATAAATTTAACCAAGTGAAGGATCTGTACTCTGGAAACTATAAGACACTGATGAAAGAAATTGAAGGTAATACATGCAAACAGAAGGGTAAACCAGGGAGCCTGGGTGGCTCAGTTGGGTAAGTGGTAGACTCTTGATTTTAGCTTAGATTCATCCATGTTGTACCAATATCAAGATTTCCTTCTTTCTTGTGGCCCAATAATACTGTAATAAACAGTGTGAGTACAGATACCTCTTCGAGATAATGACATTGTTTCCTTTGAATATATATGCAAAAGTGGCATTGTTGGATCATATGGTAGTTTTGTTTTAAATTTATTGAGGACTCTCCATACTCTTTACCCTTATGGCTGTACCAGTTTACATTCACACCAACAGTGTACAAGAGTTCCCTTTTATCCATATCCTTGCCAGCGTTTGTCATCTCTTATCTTTTTTGATAATAGACGTCCCAACAGGTGTTAAATGGATAAAGAAGAAGTGAATATTCCACTATATGTCTGTGTATATCTGTATACACATACATATATTATCTCTTTATACACATACACATACACATACACAAAATCATCAAATGATTATCTGATGAGCTTTGGCTTAGGTCTTAATCCCAAGGTCCTGGGATCCAGCCCAATGTGGGGCTCCCTGCTTGGTAGGGAGTCTGCTTCTCTCTCTGCTACTCTCCCCACTCATGTGTGCTCTCTCTCTCTCTCTCAAATAAAGAAAATCTTTTTTAAAAAAGATCTTATTTATTAGTTGAGGTGGGGGAGGGGCTAGGGGGGAGGGGGATAGAATCTGAAGCAGACCCTGCAGTCAGCACAGGACCCAACATGGAGCTCAGTCCTATGATGGGGAGATCATGACCTGAGTTGAAACCCAGATTCAGACACTTAACCGACTGAGCCACCCAGGTACCCCAATTGTGAGGTGTTTTATAAAATAATTGGAAAATTGTTTGATTTTTTTTTTTAAGATTTTATTGATTTATTTGAAAGAGAGAGAGCGAGCACAAGCAGGAAGAGCAGCAGGCAGATGAGGAGGGAGAAGTAGGCTACCCTCTGAGCAAGGAGGCTGATGCAGGGCTCAATCCCAGGGTCCTGGGATCTGAGCTGAAGGCAGATGCTTAACCCGACTGTGCTACCCACGTGCCCCAAGTTTGATTCTTTTTAAATCTAAAAATACATAGATATCTGCAGGTAAAATTTAGGGTCTCAATTTTCAAGATAGTTGATAAAAGGAAAAGCTGATTGGGGCACCCAGTTGGAAGAGTATGCAACTCTTGATCTTAGGCTTGTGAGTTTAAGCCCCACTTTGGGTATAGAAATTACTTAATTTTTTAAAAGATTTATGTATTTATTTTAGAGAGAAAGCGAAAGAGCGGGGGAGTGGCAGAGGGAGAGAAAGACTCCCAAACAGACGCCCCACTGAGTGTGGAGCCTGATTCAGGGCCTGATCCCACAAACCATGAGACCATGACCTGAGCCCAAACCAAGAGTTGGATGCTCAACCAACTGAGCCACCCAGGAGTCCCAAGATTACTTAATTCTTAAAAATCTTACTTACTTTAAGTATGCTCTACTTACAACATAGGGCTTGAACTCATGACCTTGAGATCAGGAGATCAGGAGTCTTATGCTTCACCAGCTGAGCCAGCCAGGTGCCCCAGAGATTACTTAAATAAATAAATAAATAAATAAATAAAGGGGCACCTGGGTGGCTCAGTGGGTTAAGCCTCTGCCTTCAGCTCAGGTCATGATCCTGGGATCGAGCCCCGAATCAGCCTCTCTGCTCAGCAGGGAGCCTGCTTCCCTCTCTCTCTCTGCCTGCCTCTCTGCCTGTTTGTGATCTCTGTCTGTCAAATAAATAAATAAAACCTTTAAAAAAAATAAAAAATAAATAAATAAATGGTTAAAAGGAAAATTATTTTATATAATTTTTATGTGAATTATAATGTGAGTCTAGTGTATTCCATTAGTGAAAGGTAAGCTACACTTTTTAAAAAGAAAATAAAGTATAATTCTTTTTTTTTCTCATAGCACAATTTAAGTCTTTTAACATCTGTCTTTATTATTTTTTTAAAGGTTTTATTTATTTGTCAGAGAGAGAGGGGAAAAGGGGCTAAGCAGTAGGGAGAAGGGAGAGAGAAGCAGACCCCCTACTGAGCAAGGAGCCCAATGCAGGACCCAATCCTAGGACCTTGGGATCATGACCTGAGTCGGAGGGAGATGCTTAACTGACTGAGCCACCCTAACATTTGTTTTTGAAAGGAATTTTTATGTTCCATAGTGAATGAGTTTTGGTTGTTTCCATTTCACCAGTGACTTTTTACAAAATGAAATTCCGTACAATAAAAAACCCTTCTTAGCCTCTTAATTTCTGTCACTTACTAATAAATCTGAATGTAATATAATTGATGAATATAATTTTAAGTCTGGCATATCCAGTTTTAGGAAATACATTTTAATTGAAGAGGCAGTGTAAAATGCTTTGCATATTGATGAGATGGGTCTCATGTAATAGATAATTTGAACACTTTTTTTTTTCTTAAAGATTTTTATTTATTTGATGGAGAGAGGCACAGCGAGAGAGGGAACACGAGCAGGGGGAGTGGGAGAGGGAGAACAGGCTTCCCATGGAGCAGGGAGCCCGATGCGGGGCTTGATACCAGGACCCTGGGATCATGACCTGAGCAGAAGGCAGATGCTTAACGACTGAGCCAACCAGGTGCTCTATTTTGAACATCTTAAATTTAAATATTCATTCTGTGCTTTTGTATGATTTATCCTTATATCTCATAATATGATGCACACATATGTTACAGTTTCATTTCTTGCTGGTTCCAGAGAAATGTACTCTGTATCTATTGTTTAGAAGTAATAAATTAGGGGCGCCTGGGTGGCTCAGTCATTAAGCGTCTCCCTTTGGCTCAGGTTATGATCCCAGGATCCTGGGATCGAGCCCCGCATCGGGCTCCCTGCTCTGTAGGAAGCCTGCTTCTCCCTCTCCCACTATCCCTGCTTGTGTTCCCTCTCTCGCTGTCTCTCTCTGTCAAATAAATAAATAAAGTCTTTTTTTTTTAAAGTAATAAACAGAAAATATATATATGTTTACTAGTTTGAGAATATAATAGGTAAAACTTACTAACGATTTTTATTTATTTATTTTCGAGAGAGAGAGAGTGAGAGTGAGTGTGCAGGTGCACCGGGCAAGGGGAGGAGGAACAGAGGGAAGGGAGGGAGAGAATCTCAAGCGGAGAACTGCTCAGCACAGAGCCTGAGGCAGGGCTCAATCCCGTGATCCTGAGATCGCCATCTGAGTCAAAATCAAGAGTCAGACACTCAGAACCAACTGAGCTGCCCCTAACAGGTGAAATTTAAATACAATTGTGACAGCAGTTCTTATTTTCAGTACTTTTCAGACTTTATTAGATACCTGTGTTTTTCTAGTACAAACATGTAAAGTGCCATTGGAGCTCTGTTGTCATTTGTCCCAAAACTTCTTTTTAGATTTGATCCAGACCGGTTTGATGATGAATCGATGATGAAAACTTTCTCCTTGCTTGGATTCTCAGGCACGCAGGAATGCCCAGAATTGAGGTAAGTGATAGAGAAAGGAAAGTGAAAGGAAAGATGCCAGACTTCATACTCAGAGTTTTGGTGATTACTGCTGATGAGAATGAGCAGTCTATATAATTAAAGCGTAATTCTTAATTGTTAGTAACCTTTCGACTCTCTCCTTGACTAGGTTTGCATACATGGTGACCACAGTACTCTTGAGTGTACTGGTGAGGAGGCTGCACCTGCTTTCCGTGGAGGGTCAACTTATTGAAACTAAGTATGAACTGGTAACCTCATCCAAGGAAGAAGCTTGGATCACTGTCTCAAAGAGATATTAAAATTTTATACATTTAACTCTTCTTGAGGAGAATGATGGTTTCAAAAATCTGTATTGAATCCTTTTATAAATCAAGTTATACTATGGAATATAAATACCTATTGGTACTTCATTATGTAAATTTGGACTTTTGCATACCAGATTTTCTTAATGCATGATATACATTTATGCTTTATTGCCTCAATATAATAATTTTAATGGGAAGCTCTCTGTTTTAATTTTTGTTTTGTCACTTTCTTTTTTGTTATTTTGTTTTGTTTTATCACTTTCCATGATATTATCTCTATATAATTTTTCTTAGTTTGATCTGTAGTATTCTTGAAAAGAGAAGTTATTTTGCACACTTTGGGGAATCATGTTTTCTGAATATTCTTAAAAGGGAAACATAATCCTAACTTCTTTTCGTACTTTAAATCACTTTAAAGGGAGAAAACAGAGACTTCCCATAATTTTATTTCTTGGATTAATATTTTTATTTTCTAAATATAAATTAGCTTATATTTAATCATTGTTATTAGGTTGAATAACCTACCTAGTATTTGCTTACTTTTATGCCTTCCAGGTAATATTGTTCATTTCTTTACCTATATAAGGCTCCTCATTTTGAATGCTTCTGAGTCATTTGGAAATGACTGAATGTATTTTGAAGTGCTCCTTCTGAGGCTTGTCTTTCCTTCTGTTTTGCTGGAAATTTTAGTAGCATTATATTACTTCACCAGTTCTCATTTGTGGGAAAAACTGAATTCCTGATATGTTACTATCATATCATATTATGTCACATAATGAACTTAATGATTAAGAAACAAGAAAGCAATTACCAAAAACCAAAACTAAATAAAAAAAAACCAACATTGCAAAACATATGATAATATCCATATGATATATAAATAGCTTATATAAATTGGTAAGAAAACATAATAGATAAATGGTCAAAAGACATGAATAAACATCTTTTAGAGGAGGAAATAGCTATTCAACTTTCAGAAAAAAGGGTCAGCCTCACTAGTAAGCAAAGAAATATTGGAACTATTTTAAAAAATATTTTAAAGTATCTTGGAAATTTATACTAAGTACTGATAAGTTTTATGTTTAATACTTTTATATTGATAGCACTATAGTTGAGTCTGCTTTTTTTTTGTTACATTGTTCTTGAAGAATTTTTTTTTAAGACAACAACTGGAGGAAATATGCCAAGTGCAGATAGAGAGGAAAGGAAGAAAAATGATAACTGTTGCAAGTGGGTTTATTTTTGACACTGCTGAATTCCTCTTGTAATTTTAGTTTCAAGATTGTACCCTAGTTATTGAGTTATTTTATGCTGTGTTTATGGTCAGGAAGCTAACATTTTAGAACTAGTTAGGAGTGGTTAAGATAGAATTTAAGTAATTACATGCCGCTTTTATTTCTGACAAAAATATTTAATTTATGGAATAATTTAAATTCTAAAACTGTAAGTGAAATGTATTCTTAGTTCCCAGCATCATGTTGTTTCCAAAAAGGCACACTGTTAAATTCCCTCCTATCATTTTGTATGGTTTTGTGTATATAGAGCATCTTTCTTTGTTCTCCAAGTACCTTAATTGGTTTGGAAACTGGCAGTGGAGAGTTAGAGTAGGCACTTGATGTGTAAACTGAGTGTCAGTAAAATTAGATGAGATAAGTAGAATTTTAAAGCAAGTGAGACCTGATCAGCAATGATCAAGGCAAAACCAGGGCAGCTGAGCCAGAGAGTGAGAGGATTGGCCTATTGCCAATATATGAGACAATGAGTTATTACTCATTATTTGAATCAAGGAAAATAAGAGAATCAGCTAAATAAGCACATTTTATTCATGGTTACATGACTGACTTAAGACATTTCACATACATTCTAGAGGATTTTTTAAAAATAAAAATGCTGTCAATCCATGTACTGTTGTTCTTACTTGACCCTTTGTATTTATCAAGTGACTGAAATTAAAGTGGCCTCAGTGTCACTAATGGCTCATAGCATGGGTCTGAGCAGGACTCTTAAGTTTTGTAGCTTTTTGGGTTTTTAAAAACTATTTCTTACCTGATTTTGATCTGCATTCTTTTCGACTGTTGAGAAGCTTACTGTTGAAAACACCAGCACAGGGCACCTGGGTAGCTCAGACGGTTAAGCATTTGACTCTTGATTTCAGTTCAGCTTGTGATCTTAGGATTGTGAGATCGAGCCCAGAGTCAGGCTCTGTGATGGGCATGGAGCCTGCTTAAGATTTTCTCTCTCCCTACCACCCCCCCTTAAGGAAAAAAAAAAAAAAAAAGGCATATTTTTTATAGAAAGGGCTCTTCCACACTTTGTGCTAATAAAATTCAAGGGATAATTGATTCTGTGCATGTGTCTGGGAAAAATGCAAAACTCACATGCTGTTTTATCTGGCCCATAAATGTGCAGTTCCATTTTTTATATAAGTAGATTCTGTCTTACTTATAGACCCTATGTAAAAATTTGTCTTATTTATCTTAAAATAGTTTATATTTTAAAAGCAAAATGTTCTATTTCTTTGTCATGAAAATCATATAGGTTTGCTGTAGAAAATTCTTGGAAATACAGAAACATAGAAATAGGAAATTCAGTCAATCGTAGTCCCACTACTTGGAGTTAGTTGTAAACTCCTGGGGTAGATGCCTCTACTCTCTTTTATATTCACTTGTAATTTTTACAGGTGTATACAATGTTCTCTTCATGTAATATCTCATGAACTACTAGTGTTGTCTACAACTGAAACACTAACATTCTCAGAATATACTCTTTCCCATTGTGGATATTGTTATTCTTTTCAACTTTAAGATTCTATTTATTTGTCAAAGAGAGAACATAAGCAGGGGGAGTGGCAGACAGAGGAAGAAGTGGGCTCCCCACTGAGCAGGGAGCCCCATGTGGGACTCGATCCCAGGATCCTGGGATCATGACCTGAGCCAGAGGCAGCTGCTTAACCGACTGAGCCACCCAGGCGCTTCTGTTCTTCTTCACCTTTAAAAATGGCTTTATTTCCTCTTCCATATATTGAAACAGTAAAGTATATGTTTGTACGTCTGAATTGCTAAACCCATAGAATAGTCTGTAGTGTTGCAATGAGCATTTAAGAAATGAAATGACTCTTCCATTATAAGAAGAATATAGGGGCTCCTGGGTGGTTCAGTGGGTTAAGCCTCTGCCTTTGGCTCAGGTCATGGTCTCAGGGTCCTGGGATCGAGCCCCGCATCCGGCTCTCTGCTCGGCAGGGAGCCTGCTTCCCCCTCTCTTTCTGCCTGCCTCTCTGCCTCCTTGTGATGTCTGTCTGTCAAATAAATAAATAAATAAAATCTTAAAAAAAAGAAGAATATAATTAAATTCAGATTGAAGTGGCATTTCAACTTTTAAGAGGAAATTTTAAGAATTTCTATTGTTGGGACGCCTGGGTGGCTCAGTTGGTTAAGCGGCTGCCTTCGGCTCAGGTCATGATCCCAGCGTCCTGGGATCGAGTCCCACATCGGGCTCCTTGCTCGGCAGGGAGCCTGCTTCTCCCTCTGTGTATGCCTGTGCTCGTGCTCTCTCGCTCTCTGACAAATAAATAAATAAAATCTTAAAAAAACAAAAGAATTTCTATGGTTGTTTTTGAAACCTGGGGCAAACAGATTAAGATTCTTCCCTTGAAGCCATCTTCGTTTTTTTTTTTCCTCCAGATTCATGAAAAGTGCAGTTAACCAGAAAGCATACTTTTCTCATTTCTCATGTGTGGTTATGTTGACAGGTTGAAAACTGCTTAAACGCAATTCTACTGAGTCTGTAAAACTGAGGACATGACGAGTAAACGTCAGGGAGTAAGTTTAGTAGCCGTGAGAGGATAGCTTGTGAGAGAAATGGACACTATTTTCAAGGACAGGTTTATATCATATCAACAAATTGATACGAGTGACCTTATTTCTCTTCTTAGCCAGCCCTATGCCTGCTTCCTAAGTTACTAAGACCAACGATTAAGGTAGAAGGCGTGGATGGAGGGGGGAGGTAGGACAACAAAGCAGTTACTGTTAGTACAGAAGTCAGAGGAAATCAGCACAGCCAGAAAGGCTTCGTTCAATGTGGCTTTGAGGCCCCGGGAGTGACCTCCACTGATACAAGGGAATGAAACTGAGTTTGCAGCAAGAGTTAAGCTCAGAGAAGAAAGGGAGTGGAAGGAGCGTTTGTTACAAACCGAATATTTTATATACCTATCTCACTTAGTCTTTTAGAGTGTGACAGTAGGTTCATTGACAAGCTAAAATAGTTTTTCATTCCTGATAGAAGAAATACTATAAATGAATATAGGCATATACTTGCTAAGAAATAGAAAGTAAAAGATCTAAATTTCGAATTATCTTAGTATCTTCAGTGGGGTTTATTGGTGTATTTTGTTATTTAAGAGGGAATCAAGCAATAGTTTCAAATGGTGTGTTCATAATAACTAAAGAAAATTACTAAAAAAGAGTATTGTAAGAGCAGTATTAAATCTTATGGGGCGCTTGGGTGGCTCAGTCGTTGAGCGTCTGCCTTCGGCTCAGGTCATGATCCCAGGGTCCCGGGGTCGAGCCCCACATTGGCCTCCCTGCTCAGCGGGGAGCCTGCTTCTTCCTCTCCCATTCCCCCTGCTTGTGTTCCCTCTCTTGCTGTCTCTGTTAAATATATAAGTAAAATCTTAAAAGAAAAAAGCTAAGTTAAGCTTAAAAAAAAAAGATCTTATAGAAATCTAATGCTACCAACTCAGCCATATCTGTCTAGCTGATTAACTCTTTTCCAGTTCCCACATACATGTATTTTTACACATTACTATCATAACAATGTGGTTTGCTTTTCACTTACTGAATTTTAAACATTTCCCTTTGTTACTTTTGTAAGGGCTTTGGGGAATTGATTTTGGGGCGTGGGATGAGGAATAGACTTTAAAAATCTGTAAATCAAACACTACATTTATTTCAGTGACACTGAGTGAATGGATAATTGTAAAAATGGAACGGGGAGCCACTCTGTAAAACATCCAAGCGGTAGACCAAAGGGCACAAAATGATAGTCCTCTTTCAGTTCCATTCCCTCATTTAATCTAGAGACTGGGAATGGATCTTGTTAGAGCAGGTAATAAGATGGCATGAGCAAATAATATCCTGTTTGGTAATTTTAAAAAATTATATCTAAAAGACTTGCAAATTCCTGTTGTAATTTTTAACATGGGAGAGTAGGAAATAAAACTGTACTTGACCATTGTAACTGTCATAATGTTGTAAAGTGCCTGTCTCCAAAAAGGCAATCAATAAATATTTTTGAATAAATGAATGAGATCTTACATTGAGGTTTTCTGTGCATGTAGAATAAGGTAAAGGTGATTATGTAATAGTTGAGAACGTGTTCCAGATAGCCAAACTACCTCTAATGCTAATAGTACTTTGTGATATGCTAAGTATCCCATTACTAGAAGTGTTTAAGATGTTTTGTGGACATCTTTCAAGCGAAGCCTGTATCAGGTGTGAACATAGATTTAGAATAGGCTGTAGTTGTACAAATATCAACCAGAATAGTTGGTAAGCAAGTAGTCCTTTCTTCCTCCGTATCTATCACCAGATTATCATTAAACTGGGAATGTTTAAGGAACACAGTTTTTAAAAGATCTTATTTATTTATTTGACAGATCACAAGTAGGCAGAGAGAGAGAGGAGGAAGCAGGCTCCCCGCCTAGCAGAGAGCCCGATGCGGGGCTCGATCCCAGGACCCTGGGATCATGACCTGAGCCAAAGGCAGAGGCTTTAACCCACTGAGCCACCCAGGCGCCCTAGGAAGTTTTTCAAACATCATCCATAATAATGTCTGTGTTAGTCTATTAGGACTGCTGTAACTCCATACCACAGACTTGGGTGGCTTATACACTATTTCAGCTCAGGTCACCCCACTTCGGGCTCCAGGCTCAGTGGGGAATCTGTTTCTCCCTTTCTCTCTGTTGCTCCCCCTGCTCGTTCTCTCTCTCTCTAAACTAAATAAAATCTTAAAAATAATTTTTTTTAAATATTGGAAAAAAAGTAGTCTCAGGTAACATCTGTCTTGGCTAGTTCTGTAAACTCTGCAGGTCCAGAGGTTCTCTAGACGAGGAACAATTGGAGGCTTAGAACCAAACCACCCGAATTCCATAGTCTCTCACTCCCTTATCTCTCCCTCTTTTCCCTGTGAGGCCACAGCACCCCGAGCTCTACTGACTCTCCCTCATACCCCTGTCTTGACTTACATTCCTGTCCGAAGAAATGGGACTGACTCAGTCCAGCTACAGTGTTTTATTGAGCGTGCCAGGGCTTACATGCGGCTTTGGGAATATAGCAATGGCAAAACAGACGTGCCATTATAACTGTTCTCTCTCTTCTGTGCTCCACTCGAGGAGAGAGAACCCTGAAGTCTTACATTCCAGAGCTTAACCTTCTAGCACTCAACTTCCTAGGTCCTGAGTTTGCAAGTAGCTCAAGAATCCTTTAGGCTGGCGGCTGAAAGGGAAATAGGAAAGAACTGAGAGATGATTACACGACAACATGAAAGGCTTCAGTTATAGGCTGCAGTGAGGGAAGAAGCACAAGGAACAGTTGGGGGCAAACCATTAGTTTTGCTAGTTTTAGTGTATGAGCAGGAGAAGAATCTAGGGGTCTTGTTGAGGAAAATTGTCAACACCGATGCCAAATAGCGATACCACAGAACTTCCAGAGTGAGATGAAACAATAAGATGTGGTTTGACTAGTTAAGGAGCAATATTTATTGTAGTGAGTTGTATGAATTGTTGCTTACCTATACGGCCGCACTAGGTGTCTTCAACTTTCATGATTTGTTGCTTGTGTTGCCAGGTCATCAGCTAATAGAAATTTGATCTTTAGGGGCATCTGGGTGGCGGCAGTCAGTTAGGTGGCTGCCTTCGGCTCAGGTCATGATCCCAGGGTCCTGGGATCGAGCCCCCCATCGGGCTCTCTGCTCAGTGGGGAGCCTGCTTCCTCCTCTCTCTCTGTCTGCCTCTCTGCCTACTTGTGATCTCTGTCTGTCAAATAAATAAATAAAATTTAAAAAAAAGAAATTTGATCTTTAGAGCTTAAAAGGGCCTTGTAGAGATTATAGGGAATAGCCTGCTCATAATTTTAAATTTTAGAGGGAGAAGCCTGGGGCTTCTGGAACTAGTAAGATTATTGGTCTTTTACCTTGGATTTTTCTCATATCCTTCTGAAAATATGTGCTTAAGTATACTGCTATTATATTCATAGGATTTTGTTAAGCTTTCAAGGAGGTGTAGCTTCAGAAGGAATTGGAAAATTAAAAAAAATATTCTTGATACAGAACCTTTGAGGGAGATGCAAATGTGTTTTGAATGTTAAATTTACTTAGATTTAAAAATACATATCTTCAAGCAAAGTTGCCATGACAACCTTTCATAATGTGTGTATAAATTTTATGTCTGTCTCTTTGAGGTTTTCATCTTGCCCAGTATAGGGTTTAATCACAAGAATTGGGCACTGTGGTGTGTTTCTATCTGCAAGGTGCCCTGTGGGAATTCTGTAATTTTGGAAAATGCAAATCAAGCAGTAGGGCAGCTCTGTGGCCCAGCCATCCCACCAAGATAAATGTCGTCTTGTTCTCTCCACGATCAGAGATTGATCTGGTTTCAAACCCAAGGTGAACTTTTGAGTTGAACTAGAACCATGAGTCCATTATGAGTTTCTGCTTTTTCTTATTTGGAAGATTTACAGGAGGGCCCTAGGAAGCTTGGGAAATTCTGGACCAAATCTCTTGGTTGACCCCCAAACTGATGCAGTGTGCCTGAGATCCTCTAACTCTAAACCACAGTTGTTATCATAGGTCACCTCAGAACCACGAGAGACTTCTCTGCAGTGGCCAGGCATGTGTATAGAGACACCTCAGAAGCTCCTTCTGGCTTGAGCTCCAGTCCAGCACTGCTAGACTGGTACCATTAACGGACCTTTTCACTTCCTTTTACCCCAATTCAGGTACCCTTGTCTGTCAAGCTCTATTTTGTGCATCAGGGACCAGGAAGAGAATAGTAGGATTTCAGAGAACCAAAGTTTAGGAGGAAGGAATTCTCACCCTTAATTTTGAAAATGTGAATTTATTAAGCAGTAGAATAAGGGGGTAGTGACCAGTACCTTTTCATAACAATAACTATGATTTCTATTTAAGAACTCTTAATCTTGGGGCACCTGGGTGGCTCAGTGGGTTAGGCCTCTGCCTTCGGCTCAGGTCATGATCTCAGGGTCCTGGGATCAAGCCCTGCATTAGGCTCTCTGCTCAGCGGGGAGCCTGCTTCCTCCTCTCTCTCTCTCTTTCTCTCTCTCTCTGCCTGCCTCTCTGCCTACTTGTGATCTCTCTGTGTCAATAAATGAAATCTTTAAGAAAAAAAAAAACAACTCTTAATCTTGGGGCACTTGGGTGGCTCAGTCGTTAAGTGTCAGCCTTTGGCTCAGGTCATGATCCCAGGGTCCTGGGATCGAGTGCCCAGTAGGGCTCCCTGTTCCGAGGGAACCCTGCTTCTCCCGCTCACACTCCCCTGCTTGTGTTCTCTCTCTCGCTGTCTCTCTCTTTCAAATAAATAAATGCAAACCTTTAAGTTAAAAACAAAAATAAAAACTCTTAATCCTAATATGGATGCCTGAAATTTTGAGATGCTTGCCAAGAAGAGCTGTTTGTGTTTTATATTGTAGCTCCTCTGTGATGCAGCTTTTAAAAATTAATGTTTATAGTAATTTAAGAATCCCTGAAGACAGTTAATTAACTAAGCTGAGCTCAGAAGTATGATTTATTAATTTATTAGCTTTGATGCTTTGATTTCCCTTAGTCTTTAATAGGCTTATATTACTATGTTATACTTAAGAGAATCTATAGAAATTTTTGAATCCAGTCCCCATGTAAAAGGGGAAAATTTAAACTGGGAGAGGTTATTATATGGGAATTATGCTCAGGATTATGCTTTTTTTTTTTTTTTTTGGACATGTTTAGATTTCCTTTTTGTTTCATCTTATTCTCTAAAGGAAGAATTTATTTTTAAAAGAAGAGAAAAAGGGAAAGGCCCCTAAGCAAAAAGAACTGGCTATTTTAGTGTACGATGTGTTGATAACTGAGAGAAATAGGATAATAGTCTTCTAACAGCAGAAAACACTTGAAAAGAGATGTCCCACAGTGGTGGGTTTTTTTTTTTTTAAGATTTATTTATTTGAGAGAGAGAGAACATGCATGTGGGAATGGGAGCAGGGGCTGAGGGAGAGGGAGAGAATCTCAAGCAAACTCCACTGAGCACGGACCCTGACCCTGGGCTTGATCTCAGAACCCTGAGATCATGACCTGAGCTAAAATCAAGAGTCAGATGCTTAACCCACTGACCCACCCAGGCATCCCCATGCTGTGATGTTTATAAAGATTTTTTAGTTTATCTTGATTGTAAGGGCGTAAATTAAGGCTGACTACATAACTTGCCGGGCCCAGTACAAAATGAAAATATGGAGCCTTGGCTGGGGACGAAGTTCAGTCTCCCCTCCCGTGGGCCTGCTCTTTTCAAACTAGGATGGGTTTAAAATCTCCGCTCCAGGACTCATTACTTACTGGGATCAGGGGTAGGCCAGAGAGCCCTGACCAGCCGGAGAATGTGCTGTGGTGTGGCCAGCCCAAGGCGGGGCTGCTGCTTCCTTGCCCTCCTCAAGATGCTCCAGACAAACTCCTTGTGGGAGCCCAGACCTCCCCCTGGAGGGTGCACCCAGGCCCCCACTGGAGGATGACCATGGCAGAAAGTGGGCCTCCCTCACCCACTCCCCTGCTAAAGCAGTCCTATTGCTGCCTTGGGCAAAAGGCAGCAGTGCTCCCTGGTAGGGGTAGGGAGATGGGGCACCAGGGAGCAGGGAGCTGGTCGCTGAGAACCTGTCAGGGAGGCAAGAAAGTAGTCTCCAGGCCCCCAGCGCATGCTACATGGTCCCATTGACCCAACTTACAAAACACAAATTATATACACAATAAGCAATAGAGATGCCAAACCTAAAACAAAAGTGATTTCATAGTACATGTGTATATTGAAGTTGCAAAAGTGTTCTAGGACAGTAAAAATCTCATCTTGAACCCACATTTCACTGACAGAACTTTTACTTTTCCTGTGTTTTTTAAATCATAACTGCCAAAGATTTTTCAGATGAAAGGTAAAATGGAAATTTTCTGTGAAATATCATCATAAAACCCTATGAAATATTTCAGTGATATGAGTCATTCACTTATTCATAGGGGTAGGCATTTAGATAATAGAAGTAGCTAACAGAAATCTGTGAGAAATATATTGTTAATTCCTGTGGAGGAGGAAGGAAGAAATCCTACTGAAGTATTTTTAAGTGTAGTTAAATTCAGTGTTCCCTGCCATTTTAAAATATCAAAATTATTCTGTTCTCCTTTCTTTCCAAGAGGCTACATAAAATTACTTTGACGAAATCATGAATCATTTTTTACCATTAACCTCTTCGACATTGCATTTCATGAACATAGCAATCAGTGGTCAAGAATATCCTTATTCTCATCAACCTTGTATTGATCTGTAACACTTACTACCATGCACTATAGTATTTAGTTGGCAATTTTGTGAAAGTATAACCTCTTTGTTTGCAATATTACTGAAACTGACAAGAAACAGACTATAATAAATAAAAGTTAGCAAGTGTTGGAAATCATGCATGCTGTAGGTCAGCTAATATTCAGCATACAGGTTCTAATGTTTTAAGGCATAATCAACTGGTACATTTGAAACCGTTAGCAATTCATGTTATTAAGTGAAGGGCAGCACTGTATAGTTTTCAGTAATAAAAACCCAGTACATTTTGGGGCTTGAAGTTTTATAAAATCTTTAACACAATTTAAACAAAAGTGTGAACAAAAGTAGCTAATTTTAGAAGTCAGTTTGTATCTGCTGTGAGGAAACTATTATCTATTTTATGTTTTAGCTCGAAATTCAGTGTTTTTCATAGGGAAAAGATACCTAAAGCCAATTTTAGGAGGAACTAAAGAATTTTTATTCTTCACAAACATAGATAAATTGTCTACACCAAACACAAAACAAGATAAATTGTCTACACCATTGATAAACCTATACACAGATATATGTATTACCATGAACAATTTCAGGTTTATATTGCCCACTCTCATAGTTTAATTGAAAACATATTTTTCTCCTTAACTATAGAGAACAACCTGATGGTTATTAGGGGGGGGGTGGCATTCAACCCGTAAATACTTTAGTATCTATCTGTAAAAAACCATTTTGCTGCGTAACCACAATATTGTTAGCACATCAAAGTCAGCAATCCTCTTGTACTATCCAATACCCAACGAAAAACATTTTTCGAGAAGAAATTACTTTAATAAAGAGAGGAAATATTACATATCCAGAATACAACCTGGAGAGACTTTATTTAAATACTTAGTAATCTATAATAGTTCTCCTTGAAAGACAACAAAATAGTTCCCTTCCTTATGAAAGATAAAAAGAGAAAAAATTTTTTAAGTTTTTATTTTAATTACTTGGTGCTCATCACAAGTGCACTCTGTAATCCCCACCACCTATTTTATCCCATTTACAATTGTACCAAAACAATAAGATACCTGGGAACAAACCTAACCAAAGAGATGAAAGCCCTGTACTCTGAAAAGTATAAATCACTGATTAAAGAAATTGAAGATGACACAAAGAAATGGAAAGACATTCCATGCTTATGGATCAGAAGAACAAACATTGTTGAAATGTCCGTACTCCCCTAACCAATCCACACATTTAATGCTCTCCCTCACTAAATACCAATAGCATTTTTCACAGAGCCAGAACAAATAGTCCTAAAATGTATACGGAACTGCAAAACACTCTGAGTAGCCAAAGTTATTTTCTTTCTTTCTAATATCTCTCTCTCTTTTTAAGATTTTATTTATTTATTTGAGAGATCAAGAGAGATAGCAAGAGAGAGCAGAGCAGGAGGGGCAGAGAGTCAATGTGGAGCTCCATCCTGGGACCCTGGGATCATGACTTGAGCTGAAGGTAGATGCTGAACCGACTGAGCCACCCAGGTGCCCCGCCAAAGTTATTTTCAAATTTTGAAAATAAAAACAAAGCTGGAGGCATCACAATTTTGGACTTTGAGATATATTACAAAGCTGTAGTAATCAAAAAGAATATGGTGCTTGTACAAAAATAGACACAGATGAATGGAACAGAATACAACACACACACACACACTCGCACACAATCTCTCTCTCTCAAAAAATAAATCAATAGGGACCCTTGGGTGGCTCAGTTAAGTGTTTGCCTTTGGCTCAGGTCATGATCTCAGGTGCTGGGATCAAGCCCCAAATTGGGCTTCCTGCTCAGTGGTGAGTCTGCTTGTCCTCCTCCCTCCATCCCTCACCCCTGCTTATGCACACTCTCTCTCTCTCATTCTCTCTCTCTCTCAAGTAAATAAAATCTTTTAAAAAATAATAAGAAATCAATAAATAACAACACCCCCAAAATGAATAATCCAATTAAAAAATGGGCAGAAGACATGAATAGACATTTTTCCAAAGAACACAGATGGCTAACAGACACATGAAAAGATGCTCACCATCCCTTACCAGGAAAATACAAAATAAAACTACAAGGAGATATCACCTCACACTTGTCAGAATGGCTAATATCAGCAATACAAGAAACTACAGGTGTTGGTAAAGTTGTGAAGAAAAAGGAACCCACTGGCACTATTGGTGGGAACGCAAACTGGTGCTGCCACTCTGGAAAGTATGGAGGTTCCTCAAAAAGTGAAAAATGAAAACTAAAAGTTAAAATGATCCAGCAATTGTGCTACTGGGTATTTACCCCAAAACACTTGCTTAAAGAGATACATGTGCCCTGATATAGCAGCATTACTACAATAGCCAAACTAGGGAAACAGCTCAAGTGTCCATCAACTGATGAATGGATAAAGAAGATGGTGTGTGTGTGTGTGTGTGTGTAAAATGGAATATATAATGGAATATACTGTGATACTGTGATTACTGTGATAATATGTATGGAATATTACTCAGCCATAGAAAAGAGTAATATCTTGATATTTGCAATGACACGGATGGAGCCAGAGATAGCATGCTAAGTGACATAAGTCAGTCTGAGAAGGACAAATCCTATACGATTTCACTCATATGTGGAATTTAAGACACAAAACAAATGAGCAAAGGGGGGAAAAAAGAAGCAAACCAAGAAACAGACTTTTTTTTAAAGATTTTATTTATTTATTTGACAGAGATCACAAGGAGGCAGAGAGGGAGAGAGAGAGGAGGAAGCAGGCTCCCCACTGAGCAGAGAGCCCAATGCGGGGCTCGATCCCAGAACCCTGGGATTGTGACCTGAGCCGAAGGCAGAGACTTTAACCCGCTGAGCCACCCAGGCACCCAGATGCTACTCTTTAATAGATTTTAAGAATGTATGAGAAAATGCAGTTGTACTAAATACTGATTGACACTCTTAATAATGTTAAGGATACTATAGCTGATAGATTGATGCCATTTAAAAGAGAAAATTTGGGGACAAAGAGTTAATAGTGAAAACAATGATTATGGTTAATTAGCATGTAGTGGTGTGCAGAAAGAATCTGAGTGGAAAGTCTGGAGTGAATGGGTATGTCTTTTTTTTTTTTTTAAGATTTTATTTATTTGACAGAGAGCATGAACGGGGGGAGTGGTAGGCAGAAGGATAAAGAGAAGCAGGCTTCCCACTGAGTAGGGAGCCTGGCTCCAGGCTTGATCCCAGGATCCTGGGATCATGACCTGAGCCAAAGGCAGGTGCGCGATGGACTGAGCCACCCAGGTGTCCCTGAATGGGTATGTCTTATAAGATGTTGTAATACGTGTGATGTAAACAGTTCTGTTAAACAACATTAATTTCTTTGAAGCCAACAATCAAGCCTTGTATTATGAACTTTTCCTTAATTTCTTCACTTAAGGATATAGTTAGTAGAGGGTGCCTGGGTGGCTTTGGCTCAGGTCATGATCTCGGGGTCCTGGAATGGAGCCCCGTATCAGGCTCTCTGCTCAGTGGGAGGTCTGCTTCTCCTTCTCCCTCTCCCTCGACCCCCTGCTTATGCTCTTCTCTGTCTCTGTCTCATTCTCAAATAAATAAAATCTTAAAAAAACAAACAGTGCCTACCTTACACACAACCTAGGCATCATCTCACATCATCATAAGAAGGATGAGTACAGTAAAATAAAATACATTTTTTAAAAGATTTTATTTATTTATTTGACAGAGAGAGATCACAAGTAGGCAGAGAGGCAGGCAGAAAGAGGGGGAAGCAGGTTCCCCGCTGAGCAGAGAGCCCGATGCGGGGCTCGAACCTGGGACCCTGAGATCATGGCTAGAGCCGAAGGCAGAGGCTTAACCCACTGAGCCACCCAGGTGCCCCAAAATAAAATATTTTAAGAGAGACCACATTCATATAACTTTTATTACAGTATAATTCTTCTGTTGTTATTCTTGTTAATCTCTTACTGTGCCTAATTTGTAAAGTAAACCTTGTCCTAGTTATGTATGTATAGGAGAAAACAGTACATGTAGGGCTCATTACTAGCCAAGGTTTAGGGCATCCACTGGGGGTCCTGGAACACATTCCCCAAGGGGAAGGGGGAGCTACCATATATTGGTAGTGGTCTGAACAACTAAGTGAGATGGGCAAGCCAAGAGGCTCTCTTCTTTGCCTTGACTTACTCAACATAAGGCTATGATGAACCCCAAAATCTTACTTATCAAATCTGTAGATGATGTGAAACAAGATTATTTATTTTAAGAGATGGTTATGAGGATTAAAATTTGGGTTAAAGCCAAGGTATAACTTATTGGCTATAAAGAATTGCAATTAGGTTTTTTTAATAGAGTCAACTGGGGGTGCCTGGGTGGCTCAGTGGGTTAAGCCTCTGCCTTCAGCTCAGGTCATGATCTCAGGGTCCTGGGATCAAGCCCCGCATCAGGCTCTCTGCTTCCCAAGGAGCCTGTTTCCTCCTCTCTCTGCCTGCCTCTCTATCCTACTTGTGATCTCTGTCCAATAAATAAATAAAATCTTAAAAAAAAAGTCAACTATACTTGACGTGAGTGGGTTAATATATAAAAAAAAAATCTAGGAATGTTTAATGCTTACTTTAAATCAAGTTGATGATTAAATTGCTTTAAAAATGTTACCTTGAAGGGGGCGCCTGGGTGGCTCAGTTGGTTAAAAATGTTACCTTGGGCAGTATTAATACAAAATATTTGCTCTGATTTTGGGAGATAATAGTTTCACTGGACTCTTAGAAAAATCATCCATGTTCGGGGCACCTGGGTGGCTCAGTCAGTTGAGCGTCCAACTTTTCGGCTTGGCTCAGGTCATGACCTCAGGGTCCTGGGATCAAACCCCGGGTAGGGCTTTGCACTCAGCTGGTAGTCTGCTTGAGATTCTCTCCTTCTCCTTCTGTCCCTCCCTTGCTCACATGCACACCCTCTCTCTCCAATTTATAAAGATTTATTTATTTATTTGGGGGGGGCAGAGGGAGTAAGAAACTTAAGCAGACTCTGCTGTGAGCCCAAAGCCCAACATGTGGCTCAATCCCACGACTCTGAGATCACCACCAGAGCTAAAACCAAGAGCTGGATCCCAACTCACTGCACCACCCAGGTGCTCCAATAAATAAATCTTAAAAAAAAAAAAAGGAAAAGAAAAAAGAAAAAGAATCCATGTTCACTTTTGGAAAAAGATGATCAAAACAAAAAACCCCCTCCAACCCCACCACTCAGATAGTATATACACACACATGGTACATGTACTTTTATAGAACTTGTGGTTGTTTTCCTTTTTGCTTAAATTATCTTTGTGGCAGCAGATGTATATCTAAATCCTTGGATCCTGAAATTCTGCTGAGTGGGCTTTTTTTGTTGTTTGTTTTTTAAGTTTTTATTTTAATTCCAGTTAGTTAACTTACAGTGTTCTATTAGTTTCAGGTGTATAATACAGTGATTCGACACTTCCATACAACACCGGGTGCTCATCCCATGTGCCCTCCTTAATCCCCACCACCTGTTTCACCCATTTCCCCCCCCCCTCCCCGCCCTTACCGCCCACTTCCCCTCTGGTAACCATCAGTTTGTTCTCTATAATTTAAAGAATCTGTTTCTTGGTTTTTCTCTCTTTTTTCCCCCCTTTGCTCGTTTGTTTTGTTTCTTAAATTCCACACATGAGTGAAATCATATGGTACTTGTCTTTCTCTGACTTATTTCACTTAGCCTTATACTCTTAAGTTCTATGTCTTTGCAAATGGCAAGATTTCATTCTTTTTTATGCTGAATAATATCCCATTATATATGTATCATATATATTACATCTTTATCCATGCATCAATTGATAGACACCTGAGCTGCTTCCATACCTTGGCCGTTGCAAGTAATACTGCTCTGAACATCAGGGGCCATGTGTCCTTTCAAATCAGTATTTTTGTGTTCTTTGGGGAAATACCCAGTAGTGCTATTGCTGAATTGTGGGGGTAGTTCTATTTTTAACATTTTGAGAAACTTCCATGTTTTCTAGAGTGGCTGCATCAGCTTGTATGGCCATTTTCCTCAACTTCAACACCTGTTGTTTCTTGTGTTGATTTTCGCCATTCTAACAAGTGTGAGGCGGTATTTCATTCTACCTCCGCTGTGTTTTTTTTTTTTTTTTAAAGATTTTATTTATTTATTTGAGAGAGGAGAAGGTCAGAGGGAGAAGCAGACTCCCCGTGGAGCTGGGAGCCTGATGCGGGACTCGATCCCGGGTCTCCGGGATCATGACCTGAGCCGAAGGCAGTCGTCCAACCAACTGAGCCACCCAGGCGTCCCTACCTCCGCTGTGTTAAAAGCTCCTTGCTTAGTGGTGATTCTCAGCTGCCAGAAATTATAATCAAAGACCTTAAGAGTCAGAAGGGCCAGTTTCATCAGCATTATGTGGGAACTTGGTAGAACCATAAATTGGGAAAGATCAACTGTATCAGAAGATCTGAGGGTGGGACCTAGCAATTTTGTGTTTTAATAAGCCCTCCAGGTGACTCCACTCCACACTGAAATTTAAGAACAACTGACTTAGTTAAACCCTTTGCGTTTTTCAGATAGAGTAGCTAAGATCCAAAGAGGTTGTCACAAGTCAATTTAAGAGAGCACCAGAATCTGGGCACCTGATTGGCTCAGTGGGTTAAAACTTCTGCCTTTGGCTCAGGTCCTGGGATCTCAGGGTCCTGGGATCAGCCGCAAAGGGCTCTCTGCTCAGCAGGGAGCCTGCTTCCTCTTCTCTCTCTGCCTGCCTCTCTGCCTACCTGTGTGTGATCTCTGTCTGTCAAATAAATAAATACAATCTTAAAAAAAAAAAAAAAAGCACCAGAATCTTCAGGCTGTGATTCCCTGGATGACCATCATATCATGCCTCAGGGAGATCCGTTTATTGGGCCAATTGCTAAACAGTATTTGAAAGAATGCTAGGTGGAAAAAAGTGTAATGGGGGAGAGTCTGTCTACCACTTTACTCACCTGGTGGGCTTGTTACAGTTCAACAGTAGCCTTTGGATTCACTGAAGTTTAGTCTGAAAGAAGAGTTTCATCTAATTTTAGTCCCTTGATTATTCATATGTATCTTATTCCCCAAAATAGTTTATATATCATTGAAATAACTGCCCCATTCTGTCACTATTGCCCTGTAATTACTCCCTACTGTGACCCTACAGCTTTCATTTTTAACAAGCTCCTTACACTTAAGTTTGAGGACCACTAATACAGAAGATGTTTGAAGTTGTTAAGGAAAAAACTACATGGACTGGACCAACATTTTCAATATTCTTTAATTTGGGTTCCACAGTGAAAATTCCAAATAATTCACTAATGTGTTTATCATACAGCCAATATAACAACACCAGAGTTTGCTCCAGAAATTTGTAAAGGCATAGCATTCAAGTGGTTTTTTGAAAAAGTGTAATATAGTTTTCTCATTATTTGGGGAAGAAAAAGGTGGAGGGGGGAATCACTGTAAGAGGGCCAAGACATCACAAAAGCAAGAACAAGAGTTAAAATAATGGATCCTGTTCTGAACTACAAATGTAGTCAACCCTGACTTTGTGCGGCATAAATTAAGGTCACGGACAACTCAGCAGTTGTCTGAAATTTTAGTTAAGATTACGTTGTGTGGAGCAGTCAAGATTGAGGGAAACATACGGTATCTGGGAACAAGAACAGAATAACTGCAAGATCAAAATGGTCTACCTTGAATTTTTGCAGCATTTTAACGTTTTTCAAAGTACTTTCACATAAACTTTTACTTTATCCATGTCACAACCCTGTAAGGAAGGAAATTCGCATCAGCAAAACCGTTTTTCGAAACTTTAAATACTGGATCTACGAAGAAAAAAGGCGAGGAAGTTGGCAGAACCAGAGAAATGACAGACAAGGGTGTCAGTGAGGAAGCGAACCGCGGACAGGGTAAGCACAAAAGCTGAGGTCCGGCGGAGGGGGAACTGAGGGGACAGAGACGACCCTGGCGGGGCCTCGGAGGGCGACAGCTTTAGGGGCAAATAAGTGCAAAGGAGCCTGGATGCAGGACATGTGGGATTAGGAAACTGGAATTTACTTATCCGTACCAAAGAGAAGGGATGAGGTCAAAGAAAAAAATGGAAAGCAGGCAGGCGCTTAAAGCTGCACGGAAGTTTTGTGGGCTCCGGCGAGCACGGGGTTCGGCCTCAGGGTGGGAATAAGGCGGAGGGGAGTCGCGCAAGGCGCGGGCGGGAAGACGGCGGAGCCGGGTAGCGCTTTCCCGGGACCAACAAAGGCGGCCGGGGACATTTCCCGACTCACGCAACTTGCGGGGGCCGAAGGGTTAACTGCGCGCACGCCTCCCGCGCGCTTCCCGGCCCCCACTCCCACCGTCGCTAGGAAACGCCGGGGGTGGGGGAGGGGCAGGCGGCGCGGCCGAGGCTGGGAATCTTTTTCGGGCGCCCGGGGGCGGAGGGAGGGGAGCGCGCGTGCGCGCGCCCGCCGTCCGTCGCCGCGGCGACCGTCCTCGGAGTCCGTCGGCTCGCGCCCCGCCCCCGTTCTGCTGCCCCCTCCCCTGTGGCGCGCGGGGGGCGGTTTCTCGCTCCTCCCGAGTTGCCGCCGCCGCCGTCGCCACTGCTCCTCCTCTCCCAGTCTTGGGTTTCCCAGGCGTTGCTGCCGCCGCTACCTCTGCGGTCTGTATGAGGAGGAGGAGGATGTGAAGATGGCGGAGCTGCAGATGCTGCTGGAGGAGGAAATCCCGGGGGGCCGCCGGGCCCTCTTCGACAGTTACACGAACCTGGAACGGGTGGCAGATTACTGCGAGAACAACTACATCCAGGTGCGAAGCAGGTCCCGGCCTGGGCGCACTGGGCCTCTGGCTGGCGGACGCCGCGTGGGGGATCCCCGGGCCAGGGGCCGCGCGCGCTGGGGGCGTAGGGCGCGCGGGGCCGAGGCCGCGGCGGGGACCCGCGCCAGCTAAGCCCCCTGGGCGAGGGATTGGGACAGTAGGGGGGGAGCTGGGGCTGGTGAATTGGTGAGAAACCTGCGGCGGGAGGAAATTGTAGCTTTAATACATTTTAAAAAACGGTGAATCAGTCCGCTGGGCGGTGTGTGTGTGTGTGTGTGTCCGTCCGTCCCAGCCTCTTCGCTTCTTCTCCCCTCGGCCGCCCCCGCCCTCGGTACCCGTCAGTGTTCGGGGTGGCGGAGGAGGCGGAGAGTGGCTTTTTCTATTTGACAGAATCCTGCTCCCCCATATGGCAGGGGTGTGGGGGGATTGATGGATCACCCCCTCCCCCAAGCTCTGGAGGATTTTTAAGGGGCTGTGTTGCTGCGAAGTAAAAAGTGCCTTAGTTTTATATTCATACAAATGTCTCAAGAGAGTGGTCATTTTGCTTATTTTTTTAGTTTCTAGCCGGGGATACGGTAGAAGAGCAGTTGTCTCTTGTTGGAAGTTATTGCCATTTTCCTCCTTATGGAGAATGAGAAACTGCATGATAATGAACACCCCCCCCCCCATTCCCGTTAGAATAGTTCATTTTCCTGTGGGAAAAAGAATTGTATTTTTCAGCAAGGATTAGGAAAGGATCCTCATGGTTTAATATTTTCCGGAGATGGTTTGGCACAGAGACTCATGGTGGTAACGCTGTGTGTATGTATATGGAGGTGGGGTATATTGGGTGAGATGGGATCCAGCTGCGCCCGGACGAAGCAAAAGATGCTGTGGATTAAAAACATAATAATAATAATCCTTCTTTAAAAATTATTTGAAAGGATAGGTTAAAACACAGTTTGCAAATTCAGCATCTTTTGTTTTCTCTATGGCTTATTCTGAATCACAGGTTCTACCTCCATTTTTCCCCCTTCCCATTTAAATTCTCTTGGGATAAAGGTGGAAATGGAAGAAGTATGTTAAATTGCTCTTTCACTACAGTCTTTTCCTTTTCTTCTTTCTTTTTTTTTCTTCTCTTTCTCCCACTTCCATCTCTCCAGGCATCCTTCTTCTTATCAGCTATGTTGGGAAGCATTCTCCAGTCTTAGTATAAACTAAAAATAAAAAAAAAAAAAAAGGTGTTAGGATTTATAGGTTCATAAATTTTGTAAGGATCGCATAGTTTATCAAGGGTGGTGTTGTGAGATTTTACTTGATTGGCTATATACTGAATTCTCTATGATCTTGTAGGGACTATTTCTATTGGGGAAGGAACCAGACATAATCCAAGGCTTTTCCCTCCAAAGGGGCACTTGAAAGTATGGCTAGTAGGAAGAGAAAAAAATGTGTCTTAGGTCAGAGTTCATACAGAATATACAGTGGCCCATATTTGGAGGGTGCTTTGCTAATACTGAGTGGGATAGGAAAGAGTCAAATGATTAGTTGCTCAATTTTCAACTGAACATTATTCAAAGTCTTCTGCAGGCTGGCACAGTGTAAAGGGTTGATGATACACACCTAGTGTTTATAGAATTTTGTAGTGTGGATAATAGGAGAGGCTGATCTGTGAACAGATGAATAATGTAGTGTGTCAATTTATACTCTGTAAGGGACAGAAGGACTGGAGGAAGCTCTGCTATTCTCAGGGAATTCACAGTCTCTTAGGAGTGGCAAATCTAAAGGACTGAAGTGGTAATTCCATTGCCTCCCGCAACATATTATGGGATTACAGGTCTGAAGAGACACTGGGAGTAGAAAAGTGGTTTGGTGGCAGTTATTACAAGTAGTAAAAAAATTAGAAACAGATTTGTCTCTCTTTGGAAAATAATTTTTATTTTTGAAGGCATAGTTTTTCTTAGATTACAGTTGATACATAAAGGTAAAGTATATGGGTTAATAAAGCTGAGAGGTTAAAGGGATTAGGGATTGTCCTCTTTTTAAATATTTTATACATTTTTTCTAGTTGAGAGGAGAAGAATATTACTGCCACCATTATGTTTTAGCAGTAGGATTAAAAATTCAGTGTGGCGGCATTTTAAATTCATAGTATAGATATTAATAGAAATGGATTTGAAAGTATTTTTTCAATTTAGCATCTAAAATAGCTTTTACACTTTAGATTTTACCTCCTAGGTTATCATCTGTTTCATGATCCAGTGGGTGTATTATTGGTGTTTTTCTCTTCCCAGATGACAGCTCTTTGGAGATTTGTTTGTAGTAAAGTTGATAAATAGAACATGTTGATTGTATGTTTGTGCTGACCCAGCTGTACATTTGACCCAACTGGCTTTCTTTGTGACCAGAGAACTGACCAGCAGGGGTTTTGATGCTGCCTCTTACCCTGCAAAGTTAATTGGTTATGTGTATGATCACGTAGTCAGTTTAGCCTTGTTATAGCAACGTGCCCTAACCACTAGCTCAAGTTAACTAACCTAACACTCATTTTATTTTGTGGAAATAATTTTTGCCACTAAAGTAGAAAAAGATAAATCTGTTGATTATATATAACAAAAGGTAAGGTTCTTTGTTGCGTGTTCTTAAATAGCTGGTTTTAAGCATAGGAATATCCAAATAATTAGGTTAAATAAGAATATCCTAAATGTGGATTGTATTTAGTGTGGATATTGAGCAAAGGAAGGAAAAATGATTGTGCTTTCTGGAAACAACTATACTGTGTTTAAATTGTTGCTAATAAAAACATTGTTTATATGTATTACCAGCATTAAGAGTGACTAGGTATTGCCTCTGTTAACACACACACACACACACACACACACACACACAAAATCTACAGGAACAGCAGTGTTGTAAGTAGTAGTTTTTCAGGTTACTAATGCAGCTAATGTTAAAAATTTAAAAATCATCCTTAGTAAAAATTTAGATGGCTTTCTTTTATTATTTCAACCTCTAGAAAAAGTGATAGTAAACATTTTTTCTAGAATGTGATGATAAAAAGTCGTAACTAACATTTGCTGCTGTTTACCTGATTGATTTTATTTCTTCTCTGTAAAAAAGGGTTTAGTAATTGTTTAGGATTTTTTAAGATACGTGTAAGAGCTGTGTTGCCTTTTTTCATTTATTAATATAAACATTGATACCTAAACTAAGAAGTGTCCAGAAATTTTAAACAGTATTTTGATTGACTTGGAATCTACATTTTTACAAATAGAAGAATTTTATAATAATACGATTTGTTTTAATGTTTTGGTAGATGAAATAAATTTCTAGTTGGTACTTTCCTAGAGTAAATCTGAAAAACTAACTTTTTTTTTAAAAGATTTTGTTTATTTGTCAGAGAGAGAGAGAAAACACAAACAGGGAGCAGCCGGCAGAGCAGGCAGAGGAGGAAGCAGGCCCCCTGCTGAGCAAGGAGGGATGCAGGACCTGATCCCAGGACTCTGGGATCATGACCCCAGCCAAAGGCAGATGCTTAAGGGACTGAGCCACCCAGGCATCCTAAAACTAACTTATTCCTAGTTACATTTTTGCTTTTTTAAAACAATTTATTTGAGAGAGAGAGAGAGAGAGCATACAGGCATGCATATGTGAGTGGTGGGAGGCAGGGAGAAAGGGAGATGTGCAGATTCCTCCCTGAGTGGAGAGCCCCACTTGGGGCTGGATCCTAAGATCCCGAGATTATGACCTGATCTGAGAATGAGAGTCAGACGCTTGACTGACCAAGCCACTCAGGCACCCCTACCTTTTTCCCATTTTTTAGATAAAATAGTTAGTGCTTTTTATGAGTGTTAATTCACATTAGATAAACAGTAAAATCCCATTGTCCATCGCTTGGAGTAAGAGCAAAATCATCCAGTAACATGGATTTGCTTAGAAGAATAGAAATTAAAAATGTTTCTTAAGGGGAGCCTGGCTGCCTCAGTCTGTGAAGCATGCAGCTCTCGATCCCAAGGTCATGAGTTAGAGCCCCATTTGGGCACAGAGCTTCCTTAAAAAATAAGAAAATAAAAAATACTTTATAAAAAATTTTCAAAAAATATACCTTAAATATCAGAAATATATTTCTGATATTTATGTAAAATATATTTTTGTATTTTGCTTTTGAATAATAGGAGAGATGTCATTAGTGGCTTCCCTTTTTCGTCTTTATTAACAACGATACTCCCAGAATTCATTAAAAATTGTGTGAAAAGTTTATTTTAGGGAGCTAATAGAATCATGACTTGTTAGCAGATTCATTAAAAAGCCATTACTGAAACAGTGTAAAGATTTAAAATTCTTATTTAATAAAAACTATTTGAATACATGCTCACTGTTGAAAAATTACTAGGAAAAATTACTAAGGAAGAAACTTAAAATTGCCTAGTCATTTTGAATATACATCTGGTATTTATACTTTTAATCTTTTGCTATACATAACTATGTATCAAAAATGGGTTCATGTTGTTTATTACCTCTGTACCTTGCCTTAAGAAGAAACTTTATTACTATTATTTTTATTTTATTTTTAAAATATTACATGTATTTATTAGAGAGACTGCGAGAGAAAGAAAACAAGCAGGGGGAATGAGAGAGGGAGAAGCAGGTCTCCCGCTGAGCAGGGAACCTGATGGGGGGCTCCATTCCAGGACGCTTGGATCATGACCTGAGCCAAAGGCAGCCGCCCAATGACAGCCACCCAAGCGCCCCTACCATTACTATTTTTTAAGAGATTTTATTTTTAAGTAATCTCTCTACCCAGCATGGGGCTCCAATTTACAGCCTGGAGATTAAGTGTCCACTGAGCCAGCCATGTGCCCCTAAAAAGAATCTTTTAGTGGTGGTTTGTTTGACTTTGTTTTTTTAGTAGATGTCCCAGAGTATACCAAAGAGGTTTGTCTATGTGTTTGAGTCCTTTTGTTCTCACAAACAGAGGAATCTTAAAGGTACCCGGTGTGAAGAAGGACAAAGTTATTTGAGAGTAGATACTTGAAGACCAATATTTACATCCTTCTCTGTGACTTTTATCTTTTACCTCCACAGAGAGGAGCGAACCGCCTAAGTGCATATCAGACTGGGAGACTGAATTTCCCTAGATTGAGGTGACTTAATTCATCAGGATTTGATTAAGGTTTATCATCCTCAGAGAGACTAGTCTTGACTTTCTAGCAGATATTTGGTAATTTGATTTTTAGTAATAACCCAGTCATTATCAAGACCTTTGATAAAATTGCAAATACAGACTAAATTATATTCTGAGACCCTTATTCTTTTTTCTAATTAAAATTTTTAAATTAAAATTTTATTTATTTATTCATTTATTTTATTTTATTTTTAAAGATTTTATTTATTTACTTGAGAGAGCGCACAGAGGGAGAGGGAAAGATCACAGAGGGAGAGGAAGAAGCAGACTTATTGCTGAGTGGGGAGCCCAATGCGGGGCTGAATCCCAGGACCCTGAGATCGTGACCTGAGCTGAAGGCAGATGCTTAACCGGCTGGGCCACCAAGACACCCCTAAATTTAATTTTTTTTTAAGATTTTATTTATTTATTTGACAGAGATCACAAGTAAGCAGAGAGGCAGGCAGAGAGAGAGAGAGAGGAGGAAGCAGGCTCCCCACTGAGCAGAGAACCCGATGTGGGGCTCGATCCCAGGACCCTGAGATCATGACCTGAGCCAAAGGCAGAGGCTTTAACCCAGAGCCACCCAGGCGCCCCCTAAATTTAATTTTTTAAATAACTTTTTAAAAAATTTTGTCATCTGTGCACTTTCTTCCTCTTCCTCTCCAATGTACTTAATTGGCCTTTTAATTCCCTTTATCTAAGGACTAAGGACCAAGATTGCATTTTGCCTTATCCTGAAGAGCTTGTTGGTATGAAATGACCCTATACTCAAACAATTCATAAACTCTCCTTTACTTCCTCTTCTTACTGTGGTATGATTAGTGTTTGAACATGTGATAGGCTTGCTTTATTCAGGGTCATCTTTCTTCTCCTGGAGAATAGTTAATCACCAAATTGATTTACTTATGTGTAGAATATACTGTGGAGATATTTTGAGCAGGGGATCCTTTTGGTGTTACTTTCCTTTTAAAATGGGAAGAATTTAAATAGCATGCAATGGCAGTATGTCTAAATGTAATCTCAGTGGGTGAATGGAAATATCCTGAAAATTAGACTGTTTGTGGACTTTGACAACTTATGGTTGAATTTTTATGGGACTTTTGGATAGATTGGTTTCACGAAGTAGCGTGTGGGAGAACACCTGCTTTGAATTTTTCATTTACTTTGTGTTCCTTCTCCACATAGAAAGCTTCTAGAGGATAGAGTTGTATCTAAAACAATTTTGGCACTTTTAGCCAAAGATCAGTTGACTATATATATGTGGGTCAGTTTTGGATTCTGTTTTGTTCCTTTGATCTGTGTACGTATTCTTTGTTCATATCAGGCTATAGCTTTATACTCAGACTTGAAGTCAAGTAGTGTGACTCTTCTACTTTGTTTTTTGTCAGAATTGTTTTTGGCTCTTCCAGGGCACTTGCTTTTTTTAAAAATTATTTTTATTAACATATAATGTATTATTGGGCCCTTTTTAAATATATGTTTTAGAATTAGCTTTTTAATTTCTGAAACCCTACTTAAGATTTTGAAAGGAATTGCACTGTCTGTAGATCATTTTGGGACAAACTGACATTTTGACAATATATATTGGTCTTCCACATTGGAGAGGGTATGTGCTATGATTAGTGTTGTGAAGTGTGTAAGCCTAATGATTCACAGACCTGCACGCCTGGGGCAAATAATACATTGTTTGTTTATTTAAAAAAATTGGGTCTTCCAATCTATGGATTTAGTATTTCTATTTATTTAGGTCATCTTTGATTTCTCTTGTCATTATAGGCCTTAGAATACAAATTTTGCACAGGTAGTGTTACATTTATTCCTAATTCTTTGATGATTTTTGGCGCTATAGTAAATAGTACTGTTTCTAAAATTTTCAGTTTCTGTTCATTCCTAATGTACAGAAATAGGATTGGTGTTGTATATGGATCTTTTATCCAATGACCTTGCTAAATTTATATATTAAGCATAGTAGCTTTTGTTGAAGATTTTTTTTTATGTACGCAGTCATGTCATCAGCAAATAAAGGTGGTTTTAATTATTCTTTCCTAATCTTTTTTTCCTTTTATTTCCCTTTTTTGCCTACGTCATTGGCTAGGACTTCCAGTATGATGTTGAATAGGAATGGTGAGAGTCTGTGTTCTTTACTTGTTCTCAGACTTAGAGGGAAAACAGCTAATCTTTCACTATTACATATGAAATTAGCTAAAGGTTTTTTGTGGGTGCCCTATGTCAGATCGGGGAAGTTCTCTTTTATTCTTAGTTGGTGAAAAGATTTTCTTAAAAACCATGAATGGATGTTACATTTTGTCATATGCCTTTTTCCACATCTATTAAGATGTTCATTTTACTTTTAGTTTGTTGATAAAGTGAATCAGTTGATTGTGAAATATATTAAAAAATAATTACAGAAGGTTTGATCAGTGAATAGGCATTTTGAGTTACAGAACATCTTTCTTTTACAAGAAATGGACTTATATTAATGTCTAGAAATTTGCTACAATAGCAGGCTTGGGGGGCGCCTGGGTGGCTCAGTGGGTTAAAGCCTCTGCCTTCGGCTCAGGTCATGATCCCTGGGTCCTGGGATCGAGCCCCGCATCGGGCTCTCTGCTCAGCAAGGAGCCTGCTTCCCCCTCCCTCTCTCTGCCTGCCTCTCTGCCTACTCGTGATCTCTGTCTGTCAAATAAATAAATTAAATCTTTTTTTTTTTAAAAAAAGCAAGCTTGGTTAAATGGGTGTACATTGTATATTGGCTGCTATTTATGCACTCTGCTAGATGCTATATTTGTGTGTGCAAAAGGACTGTTTATAAAAGCTTACAACTTTATTAAAACTTTTGTTTTCATGTTGAGATCACTAAAAAAAATAGTTATGAAAATTTGAGAATATGATA
This sequence comes from Mellivora capensis, assembly GCA_004024625.1. NCBI lineage: Eukaryota > Metazoa > Chordata > Mammalia > Carnivora > Mustelidae > Mellivora > Mellivora capensis. The sequence goes on along the minus strand of PISX010011007.1, from coordinate 23,711 downwards.
TGGGTTAAATAGTAATTTTATAATTAAATACTCTAATGTGTTAAAGATAATTTTAATTTATTTTAAGATTTTATTTGATCATTTGACAGGGAGAAAGCACAAGTAGGGGGAGGGGCAGAAGAAGACAGAGAAGCAGGCTCCTGCCCAGCAGGGAGCCCCTGTAGGGCTTTATCCCAGGACCCTGAACCACTCCAGCTCCCTGACAATTTTAATTTTAGTGGATGTGTGACTCCAAAGCTATTTAACCTCTCTGTCTCAGTTTTCTTATCTGTAAGGTGGTAGAGTTACAGCAGCTACTTTATAGGGTAATTTTGAAGATTGAGTGAGTTAATATAGCAAAAACAGTATATGTTTAATCAAAGCTAAGACTTTTAATTTTAATTTTAAGATATGCAATTATTTTATATGCTACTGAACTGATGAACACTGCCTCTTAAACACTTAAAATACTACCACTTACCTGACACAGTGCATTTTGATTTCAGTTATGTTAAAATAGGAAAAAATGTTCATCATGCAATCCGTGAAATATGATGTGTGAGAGTTTGCTTTTCCTATAATCATTATTAATGATATTGAAAGACTTAGGTATTTTATTTTGTTATCTTTTTACCCTGTTCTTTTGTGGTATGTCTTTGGTTACTTTTTTAATTTCAAGGATTTTGATAGGATGAGATCTGATTGTTTGAGATTCAAAAATGCTAGGTGGTGCTAGGATTTTTTGGATCCTAGTTTCACATGTCCTGTTTATTTTTATTTATTTTTCACCTTTAAAATTTTCAGGTTTTTTTTGCTATTTTTAAAAAGGAATCTCTATACTCAGTGTGTGGCTCAAACTCGTGCCCCCAAGATCAAGAGTTGCACGCTCCACTTACTGAGCCAGTATGGTGTGTCTCATACGTCCTGTTTAACTACAACTGTATGATGGCAATATTTTTTTAGTTAAGCAGAATATCACAGCTTTTTGCAACTAAAATGTAGTCTGTAAAGTTGTAGTTCACATTCATAGAGCCACAAATAATTGTATTTTAATTTTCAAGATATGGTGATACACTAATTAGGTATGCCCTGGGTTCAATGACTTTATCCCAAAACTGAATTGCTTTAGAGTGATATTTCTTTTTATCATGTCCTCTTTTTATCATGTCCTCATGTCCTCTTTTGATAAATATACAAATCAACCTACCTTCTTTTATATCCATTTTATGGATATGACGACTGAAGGCATAACCATTATAACTTGTAGCTTCTCCAGCATTTTGCCAAGATGGAGGGAGTTAGATCGCCTTCTAGAGGTTATATCAGGGTGACAGATTTGGCAAAGTTCAGAGGTTCAGAGAGGAGTCTTCAGATCGTATGTGACCAAATTTTATATTATCATTTAGTTTATGACTATTGTAACTCCCAATTTTGAACTTACATGTATGAGGACATTTAATTAAAATGCTAAGGCATTTATTTAACTTGACACAATATCTTTTGAGTATACAACCATATAGGCCTATAGTATTACTTCCAAATTTTGAAGGAGATTTTGTTATAATACAGAAAATCTAGTACTACATATAGTTCTTGATTTGTAAATATCTGAACTGTTGTATTTATATTAATTTTCTATTGCTGTTACAACAAATTATCACAAATTCAGTTTAAAACAACACACATTTACCATTTTATCATTCTGGAGGTCAGAAGTCTGCCGTGGGCCACAGAATTGCGTTCTTTCTGGAGGCTCTAGGGGTGAATCCATTTCCTAACCTTTTCCAGATTCTAAAGGATGCCCGCGTTCCTTACCTCATGACAGTCATTCAAATTCCGAGCCAGAAGTGGCATCACTCCAACCTCAGCTTATGTTTTCACATCTTTCTGTCTCTGCTTCCATCCCTTTCTCTCTCCCTCCTTCTGTTGTCACATTGTCTTCTCCGACTCTGATCCTCTGCCTTTCTTTGTAAAGACTCACCTTGGAACCGCTCTGATAATCTTTCTATCTCATGGCAGGTACCATATTCACAGGTTCCAGAGGATTAGGATGTGTTCATCTTGGCGGAGGGGGAGGCACAATTCAGTCACAATATCTGAATATAGCTTTTCCTTCCTTTATCAGTAAATGGCAGTTCTAACCCCCTTGATAACCTGAGCCCAAAACCTTGGTACTGTCCTTGACCCTTCTCTTTTGCATTGGATAACAGATTAACTCTGTCTTCACATGTCTGGATCTGACTTCTGCCATCTCCCCTGCTACCAACCTGGCCCAAGCCACCATTTTTCCTCAGATTATAGCAATAGCTAGAGTGATCTTTTAAAAGTCTTTTTTTTTTTTTAAAGATTTCATTTATTTATTTGACAGAGAGAGAAATAGAGCAGGAACACAAGCGGAGGGAGTAGAAGAGGGAGAAGCAGGCTTCCCGCAAGCAGGGAGCCCAATACAGGGCTCGATCCCAGAACCCTGAGATCATGACCTGAGTTGAAGGCAGATGCCCAACCACTGAGCAACCCAGGCACCTTGTCTTTTAAAAATCTTAGTCAAATCATGCTCTGTTCAAAACATTCAAGAGACTTCCCTTATTAGTATAGGAATTAGAGTCCTTAACATTGCCTACAAGCCAAATGATCTAGTTTTCTAGTCTTGAATCCTCTCCTAATTTAATTGCTCTTCTCTCCTTTGTTTACTCTATTCAAGCCACTTTGCCTCTTTTTCTTGAACATAACAGGCATACTTCTGCCTCAAGACTTTTTTTGGAGAGAGAGAGAGAGAGTGAGCAGGATTGTGCGATTGTGTGCACTCAAATGGGTGGGGAGGGGCAGCAGGAGCGGCAGGGAGAGAGAATCCCAAGAAGGCTCCACGACCAGCACAGAGCCCTTTGTAGGGCTCTATCTCACGATCCCGAGATAGAGACCCATGCCAGAATCAAGAGTTAGTGGGTTAACTGACTGAGGCACCCAGTCCTCACCCCACCCCCAATTTTTTAAAAACAAGTTCTGACCACTTTTAGAAAAAAATTTTGCATGAATTACTTTCACTAGTCTCTTCTGGCATGTTTCTAATGATATCAGAATCACAATGATAGCCAGTATACATACCCTGTAGTATTTACCACATGCTGTGCCCAATTTATTATTATTATTATTAGCAGATGATATGATACTTTATGTGGAAAACCCAAAAGACTCCACTCCAAAACTGCTAGAATTCATACAGGAATTTAGTAAAGTGTCAGTATATAAAATCAAAGCACAGAAATCAGTTGCATTTCTATACACCAGCAAGAAAAAAGAAGGGGAAATTAAGGAGTCAATCCCATTTACAATTGCACCCCAAACCATAAGATACCTAGGAATAAACCTAACCAAAGAGGCAAAGAATCTGTACTTAGAAAACTATAGAATACTCATGAAAGATACTGTGAGGAAGACAGAGAAATGGAAAAACGTTCCATGCTTATGGATTGGAAGAACAAATATTGTTAAAATGTCTACAGTACCTAGAGCGATCTACACATTTAGTGCAATCCCTATCAAAATACCATCACCTTTTTTCAAAGAAGCGGAACAAATAATCCTGAAATTTATATGGAACCAGAAAAGACCCCGAATAAGCGAGAGGAATGTTGAAAAAGAAAGCCAAAGTTGGTGGCATCCCAATTCCAGACTTCAAGCTCTATTTCAAAACTGTAATCATCAAGACAGTATGGTACTGGCACAAAAACAGACACATAGATCAATGGAACAGAATAGAGAGCCCAGAAATGGACCCTCAACTCTATGGTCACTATTCTTCCACAAAGCAGGAAAGAATGTCCAATGGAAAAAAGTCTCTTTAACAAATGGTGTTGGGAAAATTGGACAGCCACATGCAGAAGAATGAAACTGGACCATTTCCCTTACACCATCCACAAAAATAGACTCCAAATGGATGAAAGACCTCAATGTGAGACAGGAATCCATCAGAATCCTTGAGAACACAGGCAGTAACCTCTTTGACCTCAGCCATAGCAACTTCTTCTTAGAAACATTGCCAAAGGCAAGGGAAGCAAGGGCAAAAATGAACTCTTGGGACTTCATCAAGATCAAAAGCTTTTGCACAGCAAAGGAAACAGTCAACAAAACCAAAAGACAACTGACAGAATGGGAGAAGATATTTGCAAATGACATATCAGATAAAGGGCTAGGATCCAAAATCTATAAAGAACATATCAGACTCAACACCCAAAGAACAAAAAATCCAATCAAGAAATGGGCAGAGGACATGATCAGACATTTCTGCAAAGAGGACATCCAAATGGCCGACAGACACATGAAAAAGTACTCAACATTAGTTGACATCAGGGAAATACAAATCAAAACCTTAGTGAGGTACCACCTCAAACCAGTCAGAATGGCTAAAATTAACAAGTCAGGAAACAACAGGTGTTGGTGAGGATGCGGAGAAAGGGGAACCCTTGTATGCTGTTGGTGGGAATGGAAGTTGGTGCAGTCACTCTGGAAAACAATATGGAGGTTCCTCAGAAAGTTGAAAACAGAGCTACTCTATGACCCAGCAATCACATTACTGGGTATTTACCCTAAAGATACAAATGTAGTGATCCAAAGATGCACATGCACCCGAAGGTTTATAGCAGCAATGTCCACAATAGCCAAACTATGGAAAGAATCTAGATGTCCATCAACAGATGAATGGATAAAGATGTGGTATACATACAGACACAGAGACACACACACAATGGAATATGATACAGCCATCAAAAGATACAAAATCTTGCCATTTGCAACAATGTGGATGGAACTAGAAGGTATTATGCTGAGTGAAATAAGTCAACCAGAGAAAGATTAATTATATGATTTCACTGATATGAGGAATTTGAGAAACAAGACAGAGGATCATAGGTTAAGAGAAGGAAAAGTGAAACAAGAGGAAACCAGAGAGGGAGACAAACCATAAGAGACTTTTTTTTTTTTTTTAAAGATTTTATTTATTTATTTATTTGTCAGAGAGAGAGAGAGAGAGTGCTCGCAGAAACAGGCAGAGGCAGAGAGAGATAATAACATGAGCCGAAGGCAGTGGCTTAACCAACTGAGCCACCCAGGCATCGCCATAAGAGACTCTTAATCTCAGGAAACAAACTGAGGGTTGCTGGAGGGGAAGGAGGTCAGAGGGATGGGGTGAATGGGTGATGGACACTGGGGAGGGTATGTGCTATGGGGAGTGCTGTGAATTGTGTACGACTGATGAATCACAGACCTGTACCCCTGAAATAAATAATACATTATATGTTAATAAAAGATAAATATAAAAATATTATTTTTAAAAATTTTATGTATTTATTTGACAGAGAGACAGTGTGAGAGATAACACAAACAGGGAGAGTGGGAGAGGGAGAAATAGGCTTCCCAGTGATCAGGGAGCCTGATGCATGGGTTGATCCCAGGACCCTGGGATTGTGACCTGATCCAAAGACAGATGCTTAACCACTGAGCCACCCAGGCACACCCCAATTTAATATTTCCACTATAGTGATGGACAAATTTTGGCCAGCATAGTGTAGTGTTCTATTTCAGATTCCCTCAAGGCTGGGCTGTTGTTGGGGAGGATGGCCAGTTTTACTTTGCCATGTCTGATCATTTTCAGAGTTTGCTTCTACCCCAAATGTGCTTTCCATTTTTCATAAGGAATTGGAGCCTAGAGTTGATCAATTCCAGCAGATTTTTCATCTTCTTTGTGGCCACCCTCCTCCTCCCTTAGGTGCAGGATGGTCCCAACCAAGAGCAGCTGCCAAAGTAGCTAGATGTGAGAAAGGTGTCTCAAGACTTTTTTACTTGGCATTTACCATGCCCTCCACCAGGAGTACTCATTCCCCAGATAACTGTATCACTGGCTCTTTTACCTTTTTCATGCTTTTGACCAACTTCTATTTTTTAAATTAAAAAAACAAACAAACTTCTAGGGGTACCAGGGTGGCTCAGTTGGTTAAGCAGCTGCCTTCCGCTCAGATCGTGATCCCAGCGTTCTGGTATTGAGTGCCATATTGGGCTCCTTGCTTGGCAGGAAGCCTGCTTCTCCCTCTGGCTCTGCCTGCCTCTCTGCCTGCCTGTGCGTGCTCTCTCTCTCTCTCTCTCTGACAAAATAAATAAACAAACAAATAAAAACTTCTAAAAAGTTAATTTTTAATCCCAGTGTAACATACAGTGTTATATTAGTTTCAGATGTATAATAGTGTTTCAACAATTCTATATGTTACCTACAGGGATAAGCATCCCAGTAGGTGTTCTTAATCCTCTTCACCTATTTCACCCATCTCCCTACTTACCTCCCCTCTGGTAATGATCAGTTTGTTTTCTATATTTGAGTCTCTTTGTGTCTTCCCCCCCCGCCCATTTCTTCATTTGTTTTGTTTCTTAAACTCAGTTTTAAGGAGTGAACTTCACATACAAGTGAAATCATATATTTGTCTTTCTCTGCCTTATTTGACTTAGTGTTATACCATTTAGCTTCATCCATGTTGCAAATAGCAAGATTTCATTCTTTTTTTATGGCTGAGTAAAATTCTATTTTGTGTGTATGTGTGTTTTGTGTGTATGTATGTATGTGTGTATATATATATATATATACACACACACACACACAGAATTATATATATATGTATACAGACATATACACACACATATATAAATATGTGTATATTTATATAGAAAACATCTTTTTTGTGTGGGGGCTCCAGTATGGGGCTCGAACTCATGACCATGGGATGAGTTCTGAGCCCCATACTGGACTGAGCCATACTGACTGAGCCAGCCGGGCTCTCCATACTACATCTTCTTTATCTATTCATCTATCAGTGGATATTTGTGTTGCTTCCATAATTTGACGGTTGTAAATAATGCTGCAATAGATATACGGGTACATACATCTTTCTGCCTTAGTGTTTTCATAGTCTTTGGGTAAATACCCAGTAGTGGAATTACTATATCATATGGTAATTCTATTTTTAATTTTTTGAAGAATCTCCATAGTGTTTTCCAAAGTGGCTAGACCAGTTTACAGTTTACAGTCCTACCTAGAATGTATAGGGTTCCCTTTCTCCACATCCTTGCAACAAATACTTGTTTCTTGTGTTACTGATTTTAGTGTTCTGACAGGTGTGAGGTGATATTTCAGTGTGGTTTTGATTTGCATTTCCCTAATGATTAGTGATGTTGAGCATCTCTTCATGTGTCTGTTGGACATCTCCATGCTATCTTTGGAGAAATACCTGGTCACATCAACTGCCCATTTTTAAATTGGATGATGATGATGATGATTATTATTATTTTTGGTGTTTGTAGATGTTCTTTATATATTTTGGATAGTAATCTATTATTGGATATATCATTTGCAAATATCTTTTCCCTTTCAGTGGGCTTTTAGTTTAGTTGATTGTTTCCTTTGCTGTGCAAAAGCTTTTTATTTTTATGTAGTCCCAGTAGTTTTTTGTTGTTGTTTATTTATTGTTGTTGTTTGCTTTTGTTTCCCTTATCTTAGGAGACATATCTAGAAAAATATTGCTGTGGCCAATGTCAGAGAAATTACTGCTATTTGCTAGGATTTTTATGGTTTCAGGTCCCAGATTTAGGTCTTTAACCCATTTTGAGCTTATTTTTGTGTATGGTATAAGAAAGTGGTCCAGTATCATTCTTTTGCATGTGGCTGTCCAGTTTCCCCAACACCATTTGTTGGAGATAGTGTCTTTTTCCCATTGCATATTCTTTCTTCCTTTGTCAAATATTGACTACACAGTTGTGGGTTTATTTTGGGGTTTTCTGTTCTTTCTAAACATTTTTAAAGCTTTATTTATTTTAGAGGAAGAGCACACATGTGCAGGGGTGGGGAGAGGATGGCAGGGGGAGAGAGAATCTCAAGCAGATTTCACTGCTGAGGGTAGAGTCTCATCATGGGCTCCATCTCAAGACCCTGAGATCATGACTTGAGCCAAAACCAAGAGTCGAAAGCCCAAATGACTGAGCCACCCAGGCATCCCTGGGTTTTCTGTTCTGTTAATCTGTGTGTCTGTTGTTTTTTTTTTTTTAAAGATTTTATTTACTTGACAGAGATCACAAGTAGGCAGAGAGGCAGGCAGAGAGAGAGAGGAGGAAGCAGGCTCCCTACAGAGCAGAGAGCCCAATGTGGGGCTCGATCCCAGGACCCTGGGATCATGATCTGAGCCGAAGGCAGAGGCTTTAACCCACTGAGCCACTCAGGCGCCCCTGTGTGTCTGTTTTTGTGCCAATCAATATTGTTTTGATTACTACAGCTTTGTGATATATCTTGAAATCTGAGATTGTGATACATCCAGTTTTGTTTTTCTTTTTCAAGATTGCTTTGGGTATTTAGATCTTTTGTGGTTCCTAAAATTTAGGATTGTTTGCTCTACTTCTGTGAAAAATGGTATTTTAATAGAGATTGCATTAAATCTGTAGATTGCTTTGGGTAGTATGGACATTTTAACAGTATGTTCTCCCAGTCCATTCATTTGTGTCATCTTCAATTTCTTTCATCAGTGTTTTATAGTTTTCAAGTACAGGTGTTTCACCTCCTTGGCTAAGTTTATTTGTTGGTATTTTATTATTTTTGGTGTAACTGTATATGGGATTGTTTTCTTAATTTCTCTTTCTGCTTTATTGGTATATAGTTATGCAACAGATTTCTGTATACTAATATATCATGCAACTTGACTGAATTCATTTATTCTATAGTTTTTTGGTGGAGTCTTTAGGGTTTTTTACATATAGTATCAGATGACATACAAATAGTGAAATCATCTGCAAACAATGAAAGCTCTACTACTTCTTAACCAATTTGGATGCCTTTTATTTCTTTTTGTTGTCTGGTTCCTTAGGCTAAGACTTTTGGTACTATGTTGAATAAAAGGGGTGAGAGTGAACATCCTTGTCTTATTCCTGGAAACCTGTCAGTGTTTCACAGTTGAGGATGATTTTAGCTGTGAGTTTTTCATTTAAGGACTTTATTATGTTGAGGTATATTCCCTCAAAACCTACTTTGTTGAGGGTTTTTATTATGATTGGATGTTGTACTTTGTCAACTGCTTTTTTCTGTGTCTGTTGTAACTATCATATAGTTTTTATCCTTTTTCTTTTTAAGTGATGTATTTCATTGATTTATTTGCAAATATTGAACCACCCTTGCATTACAGGAATTAATCCTCCTTGATTATGGTGAATAATTTTTTTAAATGAATTGTTGGATTTGGTTTGCTAATATTTTGTTGAGGATTTTTCCATCTGTGTTTATCAGAGATACTGGCATAATTCTCTTTTTTTGGTGATGTCTTTATCTGGTTTTGTTATCAGGGTAATGCTGGTTTCCTAGAATGAATTTGGAAGCTTTCATTGATTTTCTGGGTTTTGTTTTTGTTTTTGTTTTTGTTTTTTTACTAGTTTGAAAAGAGTAAGTATTAAGTCTTTTTTTTTTTTAAAATATTTTATTTATTTATTGGACAGAAAGAGATCACAAGTAGACAGAGAGGCAGGCATAGAGAGAAGAGGAAGCTGGATGCCCTCCCAGCAGAGAGACCTATTTGGGGCTCGATCCCAGGATCCTGGGAACATGACCCAAGCCGAAGGCAGAGGCTTTATCCCACTGAGCACCCAGGCACCCCTAAGTCTTTAATTTTTTTTAAGTAGACGGTGTGTCCCAAGTGGGGGTCAAACTCAAAACCCCCAAGATTAAGAATTGGTTGCTCCACTGACTGAGCCAGCCAGGTGCTCTGATACCAATTCTTCTTTGGATATTTGGTGGAATTCACATTTGGAGCCATCTAGTCCAGATGTCACCTTCCTTGATGACCCTTCCTGGTCTATATAAAGTTTTAACATACTTTGTTTACTCTCCTTTTTGCTTGTACTCCCCCCCCCCATGCTTTATTTTTCTTTGTTTCACTTAGCATTTAACGTACAATGTATCTTATTTATTTGCTTCTGTCTTCCCTGGCTGGTGAGTTCCATGAGGGAAGGGGGTCTCTGCACCCCCCAACCCCCACCCACCTGAGAGAGGAAGGGGATGGAGAGGGAGAGAGAGAATCTTAAGCAGGTTCCACCCCAGTGTGGAGCTTGAGGCAGGTCTCATGACATTATGACCTGAACAGAAATCCAAGAGTTGGGTGCTTAACTGACTGAACCACCCAGGCACCGCAAAGGGAGTTTTTCATTGTCAATACCTGGAACAGTGCCTGGGACAAAATAAGCATTCAATAAATATTTGCTAAAAGAATAAATTAGGTGTTTTTTTTTTTTTTCGTAAAGCAGTAGAAAATACCCATGAGAGTAGTGAAAATAGATTAGTTTTACAAAATGGAAGAGTTTGTATTTATAGGTAAATGAAGTTGGTGAATACTTTTAATTTGTTTAGGATATTTAACAGAGATGTGACCAACAGAATTGCAAGTGGTATTTCACATGTGACTAGTGCTTTGGAGTTAATTCTGTAGTTGGTTTGCTTTCATTTAGTGCATGGCTTATTCAATAGGGAAACTCAAATGTATAAATGGCTCTCTCACTTTTTGGGTAGTGATCAAGGGAGATATTCCTATTCTTATTTATTTTTAAAAAGATTTATTTTAGGGTGCCTGGGTGGCTCAGTGGGTTAAGCCTCTGCATTCGGCTCGGGTCATGATCCCATAGTCCTGGGATCGAGTCCCGCATCGGGCTCTCTGCTCAGCAGGGAGCCTGCTTCCTCCTCTCTCTGCCTGCCTCTCTGCCTGCCTGTGAACTCTCCCTTTGTCAAATAAATAGATAAAATCTTAAAAAAAAAAAAGATTTATTTTAGAGAGAGAAAATGAATGGGAGGGGTGGGGTGAGGGGAGAAACCCAAGCAGACTTAGTGCTGAGTATGGACCCCAATGCAGCGCTCGATCCCATCACCCTGAGATCATGTCCTGAGCCAAAACCAAGAGTTGGATGCTCAACTGACTGTGCCATCCAGGTGCCCCGAGATATTCCTATTTTAAAAAATCAGTTAAGTAAATTCAAACTTAGTTGTGACTCTGTTAAACTAAAATTCTGTAAAGATAAAAATTATGTTCATTTTTGGGTTTTTTGCCTGTGTCCCTTGTGCTTTGTTGAGTAAAATGATTGAAATCATGACTCATACCATTTACAATTTTTATATATGAATGTTTTTTTCTTCTTTATTGAAGACATGCTTATTGAGTATCTGTTCATGCTGGGAAATCATTGGTAACTCATGGAGCTAACAGTCTAATTCTATTACCATTTTGATTGCTATGAAGAGCCTCTGTTCAGTAAATTCTGAATTAGTGGGGTTTGGACTAAATATAATATGGCACTGCTTTTCTTTTTCTTGCTGTTATTTGGCTTTATCTATTTATCTATTGAAGACTTTGAATAGAGCAAGGAGATGCATTGTTAGGAACTTCCAGAACCTACAAAACAAGATTGAATAGAGGAAGCAACAAAGGATGCCAGCCTTTTTCATTATGTAGTACAAGTCTTCTGGGAGATTACATTTGAATAATGATCCCTTCTCTGCTCCCTTAAAACCGTTTATTGTGGTAGAGCAGACCAGGTTCAGAAAAAGAATTTGAATAACTTAGCTTAATATATAGTATTTTAATATATTAATATATTATTATATATATTATATAGTTAATATATAGTTTTTGAGAGAAGAAGAAATTAAAATTTATTGACATTAAATTCATATTTTGGGGGAGTTTATCATCTACATGTTTGCTTATAATGTATATGTATAATTATGAATTTTATTTATGTGCAAATAACAAAACCTCATATAACATAAATTTAATGTCTGCAGTTTGGTTTGTGGTGTGGATGTACATGTAATGACAGGGCACTGTATCTCAATTTTTTCTTTTGAAGTGAATAAAGACTGGATCTCTTTTATTATTATTATTTTTTTATCTCTTGTATTATTAACATGACATTTAAAAAAAGTCTGATTAATTCAGATAGGTTTAATATTATTTGATGTTATACATAGACTCTTTTGACACAAGATGTGTAAATTAGATCCGGTCACTTTGGCTGCTGCTTTAATCCTGCCTTTCTGTCTTTCCAAATATAACAGTTGTCATCAGTTTGTTAAAAACCTTGTTTAATTGAGTTTTTTTATTTTAACAACATTGACACAACATAAAGATCACCATTTTAACCATTTTAAAGTGTAAAGTTCAGTGGTTTTTAATGTTTTTACAGAATTGTGCAACCATTGCCAAATCTAATTTCAGAACATTTTCATTGTCCCAGAGAGAACTTGTGCCCATTAAATAGTCACTCCATGTCCCTGCACTCCCTGGCAACTGCAGATCTGCTTTCTGTCTCTGTTGATTTGCCTATTGTGGACATTTCATATAAATAGAAACATAATATGTGGCCTTTTCTGGGTGACTTATTTCAGTTAGCATAATAATATTTTCCACATTCATCCATGTTGTAACATGTTTCAGTATAGACATGCCCCGGAGATACTGGAGTTTGGTTCCAGGGCACTGCAATAAAGTCAATACTGCAATAAAGCAAATCAAATGAATATTTTGGTTTCCCAGTACATGTAAAAGTTCTTTTTACACTATGGTCTATTAAATGTATAGTAGCATTATGTCTAAAAAAAATTATATATACTTTTTGTTTAAAAATACTTTAATGCTGGAGTGCCTGCCTGGCTCAGTTGGTAGAGCATGTGACTCTTGATCTTAGAGTTGTGAGTTTGGGCCCCACAGACTTAGAGCTCACTTTAAATAAAGTACTTCATTGCTGGGAACGTCTGTGTAGCTCAGTTGGTTAAGCGCCTGTCTTTAGCTTAGGTCATGATCCCAGGGTCCTGGGGTTGAGTTCTGCGTCAGGCTTCTTCCTTAGCAGGGAGCCTGCTTCTCCCTCTTCCTGCAGCTCCCCCTGCTTGTGCTCTCTTTGTCTCTGTCTTGGTCTCTCTCTGACGAATAAATAAAATCTTAAAAAAAAAACAAAAACAACAACACTTCATTGCTAAAACATGTTAACCATCATCTGAGTTTTCCAGGAGTCATAATCATTGGTCACTGGTTATCATAACAAATATAATAAGGAAAAGCTTGAAATTGTGAGAATTAACTGAAATGGAGAGAGACATGACGTGAACAAATGCTGTTGGAAAAATGGCACCTTTAGACGTTTTAGAAGCAGGGTTGTTACAAAATGTTAGTTTGTAAAAAACAGCATCTGGGAAGCACAGTAGAATGAGGCATGCCTGTACTTCATTCCTTTCTTTTTTTTTTTTAATTTTTTAAGATTTTACTTATTTATTTGACAGAGATAACAAGTAGGCAGAGAGGCAGGCAGGGGGAGGGGGGAAGCAGGCTCCCCGCTGAGCAGAGAGCCTGATGTGGGGCTCGATCCCAGGACCCTGAGACCATGACCTGAGCCCAAGGCAGAGGCTTAACCCAGTGAGCCACCCAGGTGCCCACTTCATTCCTTTCTTTCTATGGGCAAATATTTCATTATATGGATATACCATATTTTATTTATCCATTCATCAGTTGATGGATATTTGGGTTGTTTCCACCTTTTGGTTATTATGAATAATGTTGCTATGAACATTTGCTTATAAGCTTTTGTCTGAACGTTATATTTTAAATCCTCCAGGGTATACATAGGAGTGGAATTCCTGGGTTGCACTGTTTATATTTCTACCAGTAGTGTATGAGAGTTTCAGTTTCTTTACATCTTTCACAATATTTGTTATTTTCTGCTTAAAGTTGTAGCCATTGAAGTTGGTGTGAAGTGGTATGCCATGTGGTTTTGACTTATATTTCTCTAATCACTGATAATGTTCAGCATCTTTCTGTGTGCTTATTGACCATTTGGGGAGAAATGTCTACTCAAGTTTTTTTTTTTTTTTCTTTGTTCACTTTTTAGCTATGTTGTTTACTTTTTGGTTGAGTTGTGAGAGTTCTTTATATATTTTGGTTGGAATATCCTTATTAGATATACAATTTGCAAATATTTGTTTCTAGTTTGTCAGTTGTCATTGCACTTTCTTGATAATGTCCTTTGATGCACAGAAGTTTTTAGTTTTTGTGAAGTCCAAATTATTTTTGTGTGTGTGTGTGCTTTTGGTGTCATGTTTAAGAAACACTGCTTGAACGAGGGCCATGAAAATTTATACCTCTGTTTGCTTTTAAGAGTTTTATAGTTTTAGCTACAAATAATATGTGGTTTATTGTATCTGACTTCTTTCACTTAGCATAGTACTTTCAGAATTCATCCATGTTGTCTAGCATATATCATATTTTAGTCTATTTTATGGTGGAATAATATTCCATTGTATATAATATTTTAGTGTGTTTTATTTAGGTCTTTGATCCATTTTGACTTAATTTTTGCATATTTTGTATAAGCTAAGAATTCAGATTGACTGAGCCAACCAGGAGCCCCACTGATGCATCTTTTCATATGTCTGTTGGCCATCTGCATGTCTTTGGAGAGATGTCTATTCATGTTCTCTGCCCATTTTTAAATTGGATTATTTGTTTTTTGGGTGTTGAATTGTCACCTTTTGAGTGTTTGGTTTTTTTTTTAAAGATTTTATTTACTTATTTGACAGAGAGCACAAGCAGAGGGAGCAGCAGAGGGAGAAGCTGGCTCTTTGCTGAGCAGGGAGCCCGATGTGGGACTCTATCCCAGGGATCATGACCTGAGCCGAAGGCAGACGCTTGACTGACTGAGCCACCCAGCTGCCCGTTTTTGAGTTCTTGATACAGATTATTTGTGTATTCTCTCTCTCTCTTTTTTTTCCTGATTAGTTCTGTCTAAAGGTTTGTCATTTGTATTCATCTCAGAGAACTAACTTTTGGTATCATGATTTTCTTAAATAACTTTGTTTCTTTTTATTGACTGTGGTCTCAGGTGTTATTTCCTTCCCTTTGCTTTTCTTTGGTTGTGGGTTACTTTGTACTGTATTTTCTTCTTAAAGTATAAACTGATGTCATTGGTTTTTTCTTTTCTAATATAGACATTTTAGGGCTATACATTTTCCTCTTAAGTACTGCTTTAGTGGCATCCCACAAATCTTAAATCCGCCCCCCCAGATATTCTCCCCCACTCCACTCTCATTTCTCTTTTAATGGCTTTTGTTGAGCAATAAGTTATTTGGAAGTGTTATTTAATTTCCATAGATTTGGGGATTTTCCATAGATCTTTCTGATAATTTCTCTCTTTTTAAAAGATTTTTATTTACTTGAGAGAGAGAGAACACATGTACACAAGTGGTGAGGAGAGGGAGATGTGGGGTTTGATCTCAGGACCCTGAGATCATGACCTGAGATGAAGGCAGATGCTTAACTGACTGAGCAATCCAGGTACCTCTCTGGTAATGATTTCTAATATAATTCTTCTATGGTCAAAAAATACTTTGTTTGACTTGAATTCTTTTAAATTGTTCTGAGACTTTTTACTGGCCTATAAAATATGGTTTAATTT
The DNA here is from genome assembly GCA_004024625.1 of Mellivora capensis. NCBI lineage: Eukaryota > Metazoa > Chordata > Mammalia > Carnivora > Mustelidae > Mellivora > Mellivora capensis. The sequence continues at coordinate 8,228 of PISX010011007.1, read as the reverse complement.
GGTTAATGTTTTATGTGCATTTGAAAAAAATGTGTATTCTGCTCTTGCTTGAAGTGTTCCCTAAATGTTAATTAGATCGAAGTGGTTAATGATTAATGGTGGTATTCAAGACTGTTATGTTTACTTTCTGTGTATTTTGTCAATTTGAGAGAGGGTTATTGTGATCTTTGACTATACCTATGGATTTGTCTATTGCAAGTCTATCAAGTTTTGCTTCATGTGTTTTGGAGCTGTGTTATTATGTGTATAAATGTTTATATTTCTTTTCCCTTTATGAGTTGGCATTTTTATCAGAAATTAAAAAAAAAAAATCTGTGATAGTATTTTTTTTTTCCTTCAGCAACCTACTTTGTACTTATGTAGCTACTCCCATGTTCTTTTGGGTTGCATTGGTATAGTATATCTTTTCTCATTCTTTTTGTTTCTATGTTATCTGTGTCTTTGAAGTGTATTTTTTAAGAAGATTTAATTTGTTCAAGAGAGAGTGCATGTACTGGCGAGAGTGAGCAGAGGGAGAGGGAGAAGACTCCCTATGGAGCAGGGAGCCCGAAGTGGGGTTCTATCCCAGGACCCTGAGTTCATGACCCGAGACACCCAGGAACACCTGAAGTGTATATTTTTTTAAAGGAGCATATAGATGGCTTGTGCTGTTTTATTTCCTCTGACAGTGTCTTTTAGTTGGCATGTTTAGATGTTTAGATTATTTACTTTTTGTGTGATTATAGATATGTTTAGGTTTAATTATATCACCTGTTTATTTTGTCTCATCCTTCTTTATTCCCCCTTTTATGCCTTTGTTTGGTTAGAGTAATTCTCATAATTCTAGTGTATCTCCTTTGTTGGCTTATTAGATCTCTTTGCTTTCCGATTTTAATTGTTTACTTTTAATTGTTATTTTGTAGTACTTATCTCAGTCTCCCTTCAGGTGATGTTATAGCACTTTTTGGATTGCTTGAAAAATCTTACTTTTTATACTTCTTTTTCTCCTTTCCCATCTTTTGTACTGTTGTCATCATACATTTTATGTTCACATTTGTTATAAACCTTGTAATACATTTTTCTTAATTTTTGTTTAAATCATTACCTTTAAAAAATTTAACTTTAAAAAGTCATATATTTACCAATGTAATTACAATTTCTGGTACTTGTCATTCTTTTGTATAGATCTGTATTTGTTATCTGTTTTGTTTGTTTGTTTGTTTGTTTTTTTAAAGATTTATTTATTTATTTGACAGAGATCACAAGTAGGCAGACAGGCAGGCAGAGAGAGGGGGAGAAGCAGGCTCCCTGCTGAGCAGAGAGCCCGATGCGGGGCTCGACCCCAGGACCCTGAGATCATGACCTGAGCCGAAGGCAGAGGCTTAACCCACTGAGCCACTCAGGCGCCCTTATCAGGTCTTTTTTTCCCATCTCTGTCTATCCTATACGACTTCCTTTAACAGTTCTTGTGCAGGTCTTTTGGTGGTTATTATTACTACTTTTTTACTTTTGTATGTTTGAAAACATCTTTCCTTTTTATTTTTGAAAGGTAATTTTGTTGGGTATAGGATTCTGTGTAGACAGTGTTTTAAAGATTTTATTTATTTTATAGAGAGGGTGCATGAGTCGGTGGGGGGCAGAAGGAAAGGGAGGGAGTGAGAGGGAGAGAATCTGAAGCAGATTCTGTTCTGAGCATGGATCCTGATGCAAGGCTCAGTCCCATGACCCTGTTGTGATCATAACCTGAGCCAGAACCAAGAGTTGGACACTTAACCAATTGGGCTGTGTGGTCAGTATTGTAAAGATGGTACCCCACTATGCTCTGGTTTACATTGTTTGAAATGAAAAATTTGCTGTTGTGGTTTGTTCATTTGTAGGGTTATGTCTAATTTTCCCTTGATGCTTGGAAGATTTGCTCTCTCACTTTTTTAGCAATTTTGATTTTGATATGCCTTGGTGTAGTTTTCTTTCTGCTTCTTGTAGTCAAGATTCATTGCACTTCTTTGATCTGTGAATGTAGAAGTTCCGTCAGATTTTAAAAATTTTCATGCATTTATTCTGTCAGATATTTTTTTTTCTGTCTACTCCCTTTCCTGGGAACCTTGATAACATATATATTATGCTATTTGAGGTTGTTCCACAGCTCACTGATTCTCTTTTCATTAAGTTTTTTTTTTCTTTGTGTTTTTCTTTTTTCATTTTGGAGAAATTCTTTTCTTATGTCTTCAAGTTCATTAATCTTTTTTTTGTCTTGTTTTTGTTGTAATGCCTTTTGTTATTATTAGATGTATTCTTTATCTCGGACATTACAGTTTTTAATTTCTGTGCGTTCAGTTTGGTTCATTTTATATTGGTCAGGCCTTTGGTTAACTTTTTAAATGCATAGAATACAGCTATAATGATTATTTTAATATCTTTGTTGTTAATTTTAGCATTTGTATCCATTCTAGATTGGCTTTAATTGATTTTTCTCCTCATTATCAATATACCAATATATATTTTCCTCATTTTTTACGTTTGGTAAACTTTGATTATCACTCATAGTGATTATTAATTTACTGGGTGCTTATTCTTTATCTTCCTATAAATGTTCTTAAGCTTTAGTCTTTTTTTTTTTTTAAGATTTTATTTATTTATTTTACAGAGAGAGAAAGATCACAAGTAGACAGAGCAGCAGGCAGAGAGAGAGGGGGGAGCAGTCTCCCTGCTGAGCAGAGAGCACGATGTGGGACTCAATCCCAGAACCCTGAGATCATGACCCGAGCCGAAGGCAGAGGCTTAACCCCCTAAGCCACCCAGGTGCCCTTAAGCTTTATTCTTGAATGCAGTTAAGTTACTTGGAAACTATTTGATCCTTTTGTCCCTTTCATGATTTGTTTGGTGTGAACCGTGGAGTTTTTTAGTCTGGCTAATTATTCCCTGCTACTCTGTGTAGTGTAATCAGCGAATTGGGAGCTTTTCCATTTTGGCTGGTAAGACCATTCACTATTTCCCAAGTTTGGCTATTTTAGATTCCACATTTAAGTGAGATCATAGAGTATTTATCTCTCTCTCTCTGTCTAACTTATTTCACTAAGCACATGTCCTCCAGGTTCACCCATATTGTTGTATATGGTGGAAATTCCTTCTTTCTCATGGCTAAATTGTATTCCCGTGTGTGTGTGTGTGTGTGTGTGTGTATAACATTTTCTTTATTCATCTGTATATTAACATTTAGATTGTTTCCTTATCTTGGCTTATGTGAATAATGTTTCAGTAAACATGTGATTGCTGCAGATACCTCTCTGAGATAGTGATTTCATTTTCTTCGGATATGTATACAGAAGTGGGAATGCTGGATCATTTGGTAGTTCTATTTTGAACTTTTTGAGGAACCTCCATCCTCATTTCCGTAGTGGATGTATTGATTTACATTCCCAGCAACAGTGCACAAGGGTTCCCTTTCTCCACATCTTTGCCAACACTTGTTATGTATTTTCTTTTTGATAGTAGCCATTCTAGCAGGTGTGCGGTGATGTGTGATTGTGATTTCGATTTGCATTTCCCTGATGATTAGTGATGTGTTGAGCACTGTTTCTTGTGCTCTTTGGTCATTTGTGTCTCTTCTTCGGACAAATGTATATTCAATTTCTCTGTATATTTTTTGTCCAGTTGTATGTTTTTTTGCTCTTGATTTGTTTGAGTTGCTTTTATACTTTGAATATTAACCCCTTATTGGAGGTATGATTTGTATGTTTTCTCTCATTTCTCTCATTCTGTCAGTTGCCTTTTCATTTTGTTGGGTTTTTTTTTTTCTGTCTGTAGAAGCTTTTATTTTGATGTAGTCACATCTGGTTTTTTTGTTTGTTTTTGTTTTTACTTTTGTTGCTCTGCTTTTAGTGTCACATCCAAAAAATAGTTGTGAAGATCCACATCAAGGAACTTTTCCCCTATGTCTTCTTCTAGGAGTTTTATGGTTTCAGGTCTTATATTTAAATCTTTAATCCATGTTGAGTTAATTTTTGTGAGTGGTATAAGATGGGGGTCTAGTTTCATTTTTCAATATGTGATTATCCAGTTTTCCCAGCACTATTTATAAAAGAGTATCCTTTAGCCACTGACTATTTTTGGCTTATTTGTCAAGATATTGATTGATTGTAGATGTGAAGATTTATTTCTGGCTCTTGATTCTGTTCCATTGGCGTGTCTATTTTTATATCAGTATCATAGTGTTTTGATTACTGTAGCTTTATAATGTAGTTTATTTTCTTTCTTTTTTTTTTTAAGATTTTATTTATTTATTTGACAGACAGAGGTCACAAGTAGGCAGAGAGGCAGGCAGACAGAGAGAGGGAAGCAGGCTCCTCGCTGAGCAGAGACACCACCCCCCCCATGCGGGGCTCGATCCCAGGACCCTGAGATCATGACCTGAGCCTAAGGCAGAGGCTTTAGCCCACTGAGCCACCCAGGCGCCCCTTTAATGTAGTTTAAAGTCAGAAAATATGATGCCTTCAGTTTTGATTATTCTTTCTTAGGTTTGCTTTGACTATTTGGGTTCTTTCATGATTTCACATGAATTTTAGGTTGTTTTTTCTATTTCTGTGAAAAATGTGGCACTATTTCTTATAGCTGAATCTGAATGCTATACCCCCTACTCCCCAAGACCTTGCATAATGGTCACTATTTAATTGAATTGTCATTGTGCTTTTTATTTCCCTTGCCTTTGGAAACATTGTGATACTTGGTAGATTAGTATTAAGACATTTGTCAGTAGTCTCTGGGTATGGAAAGAAACTGTGATGTATTTAAGTTTGTTCTGTGCTACTGCTTATTATTTTTGTTATTGAGGTGTTACTAGCATACAATATTATTTTAGTTTCGTGTGTACAACATAATCACTTGATATTTGTACATACTGGAAAATTATTACCATAGTAAGTCTAGTTAACATTCATCACCATATGTACTTACAGAATTTTTTTTCTTGTGATAAGTTTTAAGATCTATCTCAGCAACTTTTAAGTGTATAATATAGTATTATTATTATTATTATTATTATTTAAAGATTTTATTTATTTATTTGACAGAGAAAGATCACAAGTAGGCAGAGAGAGAGAGAGAGGAGGAAGCAGGCTCCCTGCCGAGCAGAGAGCCCGATGCGGGACTTGATCCCACAACCCTGAGATCATGACCTGAGTCGAAGGCATAACCCACTGAGCCACCCAGGCGCCCTATAATACAGTATTATTAACTATGGGTACCATGTTGTACATTACATTCTTAGCAGTTATTTATGTGCTACTGGTTATTGAATGTCTAATATTTCTCTTGCCTTTGAATTAGAGCATAGTAGCATCTTTTTTTTTTTTTTTCTATTTATAAGGTAGAGGTGGAGGATTGTGGTTGAAAGGTCTTTGATGACTCATCTAGCCTCTTGGGCCTTTTATTTTGAAAATTTTATTTTTAAGATTTTATCTGTTAGAGCACAGATTGGGGAGGGGGTTTGGAGAGAACGGCAGAGGGAGAGGAACAAGCGAATCCCGGCTGAGCAGGGAGCCTGATGTGGGACTCATCTGAGGACCCTAAGATAATGACATGAGCCAAAGTCAGATGCTTAACTGACTGAGCCACCCAGGTGTCCCTTCTGTCTTTAATTTTTATTTACATTTATAATCAACTGTGCTTTAGTATTTTTCCTCATTATGTACAACCTTTTTTTTGTAGGTAGAAAAGCGTAAATATGAAAAGGGAAATCAATCTGTAAATAATGGTTTCAGTGTTTGTAATTGTAGTTATAAGTTATTCCAGAAATGTGAAGAAAATACACAGATTCTCAAATGGCCTCATTTTGTTAGATTTGAATTTAGTATTTTTTGGTTTTTGTTAATCCAAGTATAAATAAAGCCAATTAAGAATTTAGATGTATTTTGGGGCACTTGGGTGGCTCAGTCAGTTGTTTTCGACTCTTGATTTCTGCTCTAGTCCTGATCTTAGCATTGTGAGATCAAGTTCTGCATCAGGTTCCATGCTGGGTGTAGAATCTGCTTAAGATACTCTCTCTTCCTCTCCACCTGCCCCTACCCCCTCTAAAAAAATAATTTAGATGTATATCTATTTTCCTGTGACTTGAAATGCTAAGTGTTACCATTGATTTGTTATTTTTCACATTCCTTATGTTAATAATAAAGCTTTGTGTTTAATCTTTGTTTAGAAAGAATCTCACCTAGTAGTGTAATGTTACCATCTTGCAATTGGAAGTAGAAGACTTTTGTCTTCTATATTTGTCTTCTATAAACAGTCTGCTGTTTGTAGAAAGGGAAGTTAATCTTTAATGATAATTCAAAAAAAATTCCAACTGGGCCAACAATTGCCTGCAAGTAGCGACAACATATTGTAATGAAAATCTAAAGAACCATGTAATTTTTTGTAAATAAGTATTTTCTTTTTTTTAAGCATTATTATTTATTTATTTATTTATTTAAAGATTTTATTTATTTATTTGTCAGAGACAGAGCGAGAGAGAGAAAGCAAGCGAGCACAGGCAGACAGAGTGGCAGGCAGAGGGAGAAGCAGGCTCCCTGTCGAGCAAGGAGCCCGATGTGGGACTCGATCCCAGGATGCTGGGATCATGACCTGAGCAGAAGGCAGCCGCTTAACCAACTGAGCCACCCAGGCGTCCCTATTATTTATTTTTAAAAGTTTGTTTTATGGGCACCTGGCTGGCTCAGTGGGTTAAAGCCTCTGCCTTCGGCTGAGGTCATGATATCTGGGTCCTGGGATCGAGCCCCACATCGGGCTCTCTGCTCAGCAGGGAGCCTGCTTCCTCCTCTTTCTCTGCCTGCTTCTCTGCCTACTTGTGATCTCCGACTGTCAGATAAATAAATAAAATCCTAAAAAAAAAAAAAAGTTTTGTTTTATTTTCTTTTTTATTCTTTATATCCAACCTGGGACTCAAACTCATGACCACAGGGTCAAGAGTCACATGCTCTACCAATTGAGCCAGTCAGGTGTCCCTATGTATTTTCTTTTTTTATGAGATGAGATTGCTTATGATAAAAATTTGCTTGTAATGTAACTCTTTGTGGATTTTTTCCACAGACTAGGTCTTTCCCAACTCCTTATATCTTTGAGAAATTTAGTGTTGCAGACACGCACAAACCAGAGAAGTCTGTCAAATGCTATATTTGTGTCTGACATCTTTTTCAAGTTTGTGCTAACGAAAAAGAATACTTTGTTGTATCTTTGAGGGAAATAATTTTACTTGTGGACATAAGGAACTAGTGAGCATGTCTGTCACCATTGTGAAGGATATACCATGTTGTTGGCTGAAAGAGTACATCAGCTGTAAGAAGGAACGTGAGGACTGGGGAAATAATAATCTGCTGCATTTTGGGTTTATCCATTACCGGAGCCGTATAGTCATAAATACAGCACATTTCTTCTTTTCGTAGTTCCTACGGTCTTTTATTTCTTTGTCTCCATTTTATTGCCTTTGGTTAAACTAAATGTATTTTTTTCACCTTCACTTTTTGCTTAAGGGTATATTAACTTGTGCTCTTTTTTCTTATCCCATCTTTCTGTTACCTTTTTCATTTAACATTTTTTTCTTTGATGGAAGTGACATTGACCTCTAAAGGAGGAAACAGTGAGCTACCTTATTCTGGGGAGAGCAAGTTGTAAGATAGTAAACCGCTGGCAGGAAGGGAAACATCTACTGTGACATGTCATTCTTTCACATTTTCATCTTCTAATCTTACAGTATTAGCTTTTTTTTTTTTTTTTGAAGATTTTATTTATTTATTTGACAGAGACACAGCGAGAGAGGGAATACAAACAGGGGGAGTGGGAGAGGGAGAAGCAGGCTTCCTGCAGAGCAGGGATCCCCATCCTGGGCTTGATCCCAGGATCATGATTGAAACCAAAGGCAGACACTTAATGACTGAGCCACCCAGGCACCCCATAGTATTAGCTTTTAAAATTGACCCTGTTTACCCTGTACCTGGAGCCCTTCCTTGGTTTTGCTACCCACTCATATGCTAGAGTAGCTTTTATTTATTTTTTTTTATGATTTTATTTATTCATTTGACAGACAGAGATCACAGGTAGGCAGAGAGGCAGGCAGAGAGAGAGGAAACAGGCTCCTCACTGAGCAGAGAGCCCGATGCGGGGCTCGATCCCAGGACCCCGGGATCATGACTTCAGCCGAAGACAGAGGCTTTAACCCACTGAGCCACCCAGGCGCCCCTAGAGTAGCTTTTTTTTTTTTTTTT
>PISX010011006.1:0-67349 GCA_004024625.1 Mellivora capensis | reverse complement strand
TTTTTTTTATGGCCCAACATAGTACTAATGTGTTAAATATCTTATGTGTGCTTGAAAAGAACATGGTTTCTGGCATTATTGGGCTCAGTTTTCTATTACTGGATGCAGTGTTCACTATATTAATTAGAGTAGGTCTGTGATTTATGTTGTTAATGTCTTCTCTATCCTTACCACCTTCTACCTGCTTTTTTTTTTCAGCTATTGAAAAAAGTATGTGAAGATCTCCCACCACGACTGTGAATTTGTCCCTTATTTCAATAATCTGATTTTAATATAATAATCTTGCTAGTCCATAACTCTACCAAAATGATTTCCATGAAGTAATATCAATTTATTATAGTATTTTATTGACATCAAAGATATCAATTGTAAGATGTACTATTATTTTATGTACTATAAAGAAGGAAAACCCTTGCTAAATAACACCTGTCATAGGGCACCTGGGTGGCTCAGTGGGTTAAAGCCTCTGCCTTCAGCTCAGGTCATGATCTCAGGGTCCTGGGATCGAGCCCCGCATCAGGATCTCTGCTCAGTGGGGAGCCTGCTTCCTCCTCTCTCTCTGCCTGCCTCTCTGCCTACTTGTGATCTCTCTGTCAAATAAATAAAATCTTTTTTAAAAAAAAAGAATGTTTAAATAACACCTGTCATGATACCACAATGACAATTCTACATAATTTTGTGATTCAAGACTCATGTTCTTAAATTCCTTTCATTTCTTTCAAGGCATCTAGCAATCTCCCCTAACCTTAGTTGCATTGCACCTGAATCGGTAATAAAACAAAGTATTGTTTCATCCACTTTGGGGAATGCTCCTTTTGTAGGTCCTAAGGTACTTGATTTTTGCTCTAAGAGGATAGAAAATTAAATTGAGCTCATGTTTCTACTTCTGAATACTTGCTTCAAAAATACCAAATGCATGCCCACTGCTCTGTTAGCATGACTCTCCACAAAAGACAATATATTTGTTTTAATGCTGAGTTATTGTGTAATTGATATAAAATTGACAGTATCTTTTATGACCATTGAAATCAACACATGCAGTATCAACCAAGCTGATCATTCAATTAAGGTGGCAATGTGCCATGGACACCACCTGGTCAACAGCAACTTAAGACTTCCACCAATTTGGGATGCCTGGGTGGCTCAGTCACCAAGTGTCTGCCTGAAGCTCAGGTCATGATTCCAGGGTCCTGGGATCAAGGCCTGCATATCCCTTCTCCCTCTCCATTCCCTCTGCTTGTATCGCCTCTCTCTGTGACTCTCTCGGTCAAATAAATAAATAAAAATCTTAATAAAAACAAACAAACATCAATTCTAAGATTTAAATGGGTATCAGAAATATGATTTAAAACTAATGAAATACCACTCTTAAACATCTGATTCATCCTTTTATATTGCAAAATTTCACACCTTAGTCTATAATGTCTTCCTCTCTTTCATTGTAAAAGGCATAAATAATGGCAACTCAAATTTCCGAAGAACTAAGATCATGAATAACCCAAAGTATGCCAGTCCGTTAGCACTAGCTTTCACTGGAATCCACAGATAATGTTCAATGTGTGGTTGATGACAGGGGAAATGAAAGAATAGGAAAGGAGAGAGTGCTTAACGTGTGTGTGTGTGTCCCTCCCTGCACTCCTCTCATTTTTTTTTTTTTTCCTGGAAAAGATATTCTTTGTTTTGGAAACACTTCTTTTGCTCAAACCATGAGATCAGAACAGGAACCAGCAACTTCTTACATGATCCCCAACTCCATAATTACAGGTATTGGTTTAAAGTTGCCACCTGACATAGTAACACGTTCCTGGGCCCATAATTTGTCTAGTTGTAGGCATGTGACCCTATATAGGCCAATTAGAAATTTCCCCCAGGGCTTGTCAAAATGAAGCTAAAAAATAACAGTATTTTTTTTTCCTCTTTGGAAAGCTCTGAGAATACAGGCACTGATGATGTCAGAAATCATGAGTTTAGCTTTGAAGAAACACAGTCTGAGGTGATTCGGCTGGCATAAAGCCAAAAATGAGAGGTACAAAGAGAAGCCCAACTCTTTCAATTCTCTAGCTCCTCTTATTGAGAATCTTCTACAATTTACATGAGTCAAATAATCCTACATTTTGCTTAAGTACATTTGTCTTGGATTTCTTACATTTGCACCCAAAACTGCATTAGCTCTGGCTAATAAATAATTTAAAGAAATACATACTTAGCACATGTTTACGATGAAGGATAATAAAAATTACAATTATTTTGTATGACAGCAAATGTCACTTCATCACAGAAAGTAAAAGCACAATATTTTTGGGTGTATAGAAGTGAATAAAAATTTCACTGAGGTCTTTTTTCCCCCCTTTATTTTTCTTTTGATGTCATGTTTTAAGAAGGAATGTGTGAGCAAAATACTATTTGGAACTTGGGAAAAGTTTAATGTAACAGGAAAAAAAAATAAAAGGGATTCAAAGTAACATACTCATCCCTCAGCATATTGAAAAGTGCAGCCATTCATTCTTTTTTGAATGTTATTATATAATTAAAATAAAGTTTGGCCCTGATTATAATTACAATGATTATGCTTCATATTCTCAATGAAAATACTTTGAACGAAGACTTAGACAGGAACAGGTGTTTTCAGTTTGACTTACTGACAGGATCCAAGTAATTCTCAGCTTGTTCTGAAATTTAGTAATATCCATATACTGCAGGCTTTGGCACATGCCTATTGTTCTTAAAGGATTCCTAAGACACAAAACTATATATTCTAGTCTAGAGGGACTATCATAGCTTTTTTAAAATAAAAACCTGTGCTTGAATTGATGCAGTCAGTATTAACACTTCTGCCTGAATTTCACACTTGATCTCAGCCAAAAGGCTGAGAGACCATCTGCCTGAATTTTAAAATAAAACTTCAATGGTCCTGTAACCGATGTAATCTGTCCATTTAGTACAAATGGGCAAAACTTTGACTGTAGGAAGACTCCCAAGACAGATTCGACAATAGTATTTCCTTAGTAGCATTGGAATCGTGAGCCTTTACTTTGACTCGTAAAATATCCAAGCATCTGAATTAGAAAAACAATAATCATCAATGTTCTCTTCTGAAATTAGTCTTCTAATTGGAAATAGACAATATTTCCTTTCAAACCATATGAAGCCAACTGTACATTTTTATGAAAGAAAAAATTTTTTTTCACTATTAAATGTTATTTCAAATAGGGGCGCCTGGGTGGCTCAGTGGGTTAAGCCTCTGCCTTTGGCTCAGGTCATGATCCCAGGGTCCTGGGATCGAGTCCCCCATCGGGCTCTCTGCTCGGCAGGGAGCCTGCTTCCTCCTCTCTCTCTCTCTCTGCCTGCCTCTCTCCTTACTTGTGATCTCTCTCTGTCAAATAAATAAATAAATTCTTTAAAAAAAATGTTATTTCAAATAGAATTAACCACTTTCTGACACTGGGGACAATTATATTCTGAAATCAAATGAGAAGTCTATTGATTGATTTAGTATGTTCCCTTTGCTTTCAAATGAAAGGAAAGGTGATATTAGAATTAACAGATTAAGTTCTCAGATACTTTATATAACTTTTATGTTAAGTGGACCATAGGCTAGATGTTGCTGGTTATGGAGACTGGAATACACAGATCTCTACAGTGAAAAGAACAATGAACCTTTCAAATGCTATTTCCTGCTACTTGACTAAGTAATGGTCCTGTACTGATTTTTTTACAGAGAATCTAATTCTAGAAGCACCTTACTTCCTAGCTTTAAACTGTCTGGCAGTATTGAGCTCTCTTTAATTTCCTTTGCTGTAACATTGATATGACAGTTGACAGCAAGTTATTTTATCTTGGAAGAGAGACCATTATTTGTTGACTTCCCTTTAGATGTTAACATATTTCTAAGTGAAATAAAAAGTGTGTACTCCCGGGGCATCTGGGTGGCTCAGTTGGCTAAGCATCTGCCTTCAGCTCAGGTCATGATCCTGGGGTCCTGGGATCGAGCCCAATGCTGGGCTCTCTGCTCAGTGGGAAGCCTGCTTCTCCCTCTCCCTCTGCCCTACCCCTCTGCCTTCTGCTCCACCTGCTTGCGCCCTCTCTCGGTTAAATAAATAAGTAAAATCTTAAAAAAAAACCAAAAAGCATGTATTGCCTACCAAACTTACTTATCATCTGTAGGTCACGTACCTCTGTGAAGTCTCAGTTTTAGTACTGAATTAAAGAGGTAAGACTTGGGTTGAACTCACTGTTTTCCATCTCATTTTGAGTGTGTGAACGTTTCTCTATTTCTAAGATAGAGGTGTGAATGCAACTTATTAGAAATAACTTACTTGGATCCCTTTCCAACTGTAATTTGCTAGTAAAGATTATATAAACAGCCATCCTGGATCAGAAATTAAAATGTATCAGGCCATTCAGTTATCTCTGTCATTGCTTTAAGGGCTACACAGGTGGTGGACTTCTTTCTTGACATCGTTGAAAGGTGCAATTATCTTCCTAAGGTTCTGACTTTACTCATTGTTTTATTAATTTATTAATTCATTTCCTCATTTACTCATCCATCACATCTGCATTTCCCTCATGATGGAAGCAAGAATAATACCTGAGCTAATTAGATCATACAGATTTTGGAACTGCAGGTTATAAATTTGGACCTCAGAATCCTGTGGAGAAATCATTATCTACCAATAAGGAAGTGTTACTAATTAATAAGGAGCATATCAATGACCCATAAACAAACCTGTCAGTGAGAAACATTTTTTAAAGATTTTATTTATTTGCCAGACAGAGAGAGAGCACAAGCAGGCAGAGTGGCAGGCAGAGGCAGAGAGAGAAGCAGGCTCCCCGCTGAGCAAGGAGCCCGATGTGGGACTCGATCCCAGGACCCTGGGATCATGACCTGAGCCGAAGGCAGCAGCTTAACCGACTAAGCCTCCTAGGTGTCCAGTAAGCAACATTTTTAACTGGACACAGTGAGTAACATAATTAGTTCTAGGTGCCAGGAATATAATGGAATACAGCAGTAAGCCTTTTAGTAAAGAGAGGCACAGATTACCTAAATACATAATATATAAACAAATACATAATGAGATATCTTTGGATAAGTTCTCTAGTATAGAATAGTTGAGTGTTATGATATGGAAGGAGTGGTGGACCTCTTCAGGTAAATCAGAAATGATTTTTTAGAGAAGATGATATTTCACCACAGATTGAAAAGATAAGAAGGAACCTTAAGTCAGAAAAGCCAGGACTAGAATTCCAGAAAAAGGAAACTAGCAAGTGCAAGGATTTTGAGGCAAGAATTAGTTGGCATATTGAGGCCCATGTAGCCATGTGGCTATAATGTAGTGTCTTAGTGTGCAATGGACTATATATATATATATATATGTCATAAATATTATATATTACATATTTTTTATATATCTTTATAGGTACATATACATATTTTCCAGAGAAAAATTTTTTTCTGAGAAAAAACTTTTACTATGACATTAAAAACAGGCAGCAAAAGCAACCTATTCTGCATTTTCCTAAAGAATACTGGGGGGGCAAGATGCAGCCCCACAAGAATGAAGTGGAATTACAGAAACCAAAACATACAAAAGTACTACAGCAGGTTATGATTTCACACAGGGTTTTATTTTATTTTAAAGATTTTATTTATTTATTTGACAGAGAAATCACAAGCAGGCAGAGAGGCAGGCAGAGAGAGAGAGGAGGAAGCAGGCTCCCCGCTGAGAAGGGAGCCCAATGTGGGGCTCGATCCCAGGACCCTGGGATCATGACCTGAGCCTCATGACCTTAACCCACTGAGCCTCCCAGGCACCCCTCACACAGGATTTTAAATGGCTAATGCAAACAATACAATTCACCGTGAAACTGAAGAAGCAGTACAGAGTTCTGAAATCAAACCTACCTGTCATGAAAAGCGAAGCCGGGTGTCAGAGGAGAACATGTCAAAAGCTGGGCTGATGAGGACAGGCCGCCTCGTGGCTGGTGACCACACCACATAACGTGCTATTAAGGACATGACGTACACGGGCATGTGTCATATTATGTACAGGACACTTCCTTCTCTGGGTACTATGATATCTCCAATGGATTCTACCCTTGGTACTTCCCAATTTCAAGTTAACAAGTATGAAGTCTATAAGAAAATGGCAGGCTTGGGGGGGGAGGGGTTCTTTTACCACTATTTTGTATCTTTGGAACTCCAGAGAAGGGAATTTTGAGTGAAAAAAGATGCTTATAAACATATTAGGAATCTGCGAGTGGAGGTTGGTAATGAACTCCGTGTGAGAGCAGAGACTGCATCCGAGCTGTGCCCATAACGGCCATCACCAGCGTCACCACCATCTTCAGTACCACTCACTTCCCTCATCCTCAGGGGCCCCTCACCTTTAGTTGTACAACTCATGTTGTTTCCACCGCACAGTTTTCAGTATCTTAACATTTCCTGTAGGGCAGGCTCACCCAAATAAATGTTATTTTAACTTAGGAACAAGTCATGCACGATAGCGTACTTTCTCCTATCTGAGGCTAGAAAGGAGAATATTCCACTTTCACCCACTGCTTTCTGTGTCGGGCAACTGCGTGCCTCTGTCTCCATGCTTTGTTTATGGGTAAGACGAGCTGCTGTTGATGTTGAAAGTTCTCCCAGTTACCCTGGGTCTGACGTGGATAAGGAGAGGAGAGGGCAAAGTTACAGCTTTGATGTTGGCATGTTGGAAAGTAGAAAACAGAATAGCTTAGCAGCTAGAGAAATGTTGCCTTTGGATCATGAACAGAAGGGCCAAAGCAAAAGTTTTATAAATAAAAGTGAAATTTCCCTAAGACTTCATGACTAAAATCTTTAGGGAGGTCACTTAGTTTTCAATAAAGTTTTCAGTTGGAGACTAATTCTCTTGCAGGGTTGTAATTATACTTTAGAGCTGATTAAATATTGAACAATAAAAAACTAATCAAACCTCTACTTCTCCCTCTTAAAAATCAGTTAAATTAAATTTTAAAATACATATGAAGCATATATATTTATATATTAAGTGCTTTGTATATAAAAATCTTCATTTCCATTCTTATTGTTATGTGAAAGCCAGTATATACCTTTAAAATAAAACATTTCCTCTCTAATTAAGTCTTATAAAAATATCAGGAGCTATCAGCATAAGTCGTTATAAAATTGATATTAATATTTCAAAAACTTTAGAGAAACTGTTTAATAATAGATATTTAATACGTTATTGATTGTATATTAGGTAGTATTACTTTTATGAGATGGAATACATCTTTATTTCTAATAAATTCTATAAGAGAAATAAATTTTGAAGATATTATTAATGAAAAGCAAAATTAACTCTTCTCTAACTAAGTAATTCATTATGCTTTCCTTGCTCCCCTGGTTCCTGCCCTACTGACTCTCTCAGTCTCTGGAAAACTCAGCGACTGTCCTCCTCATCAAATGCTCACACTCTCCTTAAATGTGATTGTTGAATCACATTGAATCTCCTTCTGAATCCAGGCCGGCTGTGAGTACAGAATAACTCTATGCGGACTGAATGAATCAATGAATCAATGAAATTCTGAGATAAACTTAAGGGCCAGGAAAACTTCTCAAAGACAAATAAACATTATTTTTATTGGAGGTGGTTCAAGATGGCGACAGAAGAAGATCCTGAACTTTCCTCCTCCCACAGACACAATAAAACTCTAGCTACGTATGCAATAATTCTTTCGAAAAATTAGCTGAACAGCTTCTCCACAATAAAGGATACAAGGACCACACTGAGACCGGGAGGAGTGACAGAGACACAGTCTCACCAAAAACCCAGCCTCTGGTGTGGTGACCCATAATTGGGAAGGATCTCACAAATACAGAGCTTCTCTCCAAGGACTGAAGGGTTTGTGCCCCACATCAGACACCCCAACTTTTGGGATATGCCTGGGAGTGATGAACCTCCAAAACATTTGGCTTTATGATACCTGGCTGGCTCAGTGGGTAGAGCATGTGACTCTTGATCTTGGCGTTGTGATTTCAAGCCCTGACGTAAGTATAGGTGATTACTTAAAAATAATAAAATCTTTAAATGAACAAAACCAAACATTTGGCTTTGAAAACCAAGGGGAATATATCTAGGAGAACTAGAGAACTGTAGAGAATGAGGAGTCAGCTTTTAATGGCTGGTGCACAGACTTACGTGTCCCAGGACACGGCAAAAAGGAGCAGCTTGAAAAGCACCTGGAGTATAGGAGAAGGAGATTCATTTGCTAATCTTAAACCACCTGCCAGAGCCTGTTAGAACTCACTCCAGAGCCTGAGGCACTAGTGGACACCATTTTTGCACTCCCCTGTCACTTGCTAGCATCATGGGCATACCCTGCCCCATGCAACTCCCAATATCCTACTCTAGCCACGGTTGAGCACCTCACCCCTGCTCCTATAGTCCCACCAAAGCTGATAACCGAATGTGCCACTGAAGCCGGCAGTCTGGCATACGGCATTGCTCCTGTGCCCCACCCAAACCAGGCACCCACACAGGGGGTCCCCTGAACACCTGGTTCTGGTGGCCAGGGGATTATGTGTCAGGGCCCCACAGATCTGGATCAGAGGGACAGTTCTTGGCAGGCTATCATGCCCAGTGCACTACACAGACAACACACTGAAACACAACCCCAGTCTTCCTCGGGGAAGGCTATAGGCTTATCACACTTCTAGAAGCTACGAGAGTGTTCTCAAGGAACATGGGCCAGAGGATGCCATCTTTGTGCTATATATATAGCTTGCCAATACTTGCACAAAAGAGCTCATCTGTTCATCTGAAGCCCCAGTATTGGCAACTGTCCCCAAGGGACAGTTCCAGATGACCTGGTCGGAAGGCCAGCAGGGTTCACAGTTGTTGTTGGACAGGACTGCATGTCTGTGTACCTTAAAATCTGCTGCCTGAGGGTCTAGCACCCAAACAGCCTGAAACTAGGTGCTGACATTTATCCACAGAAAACATTCATATGACCCAGAGGCCCATGAAAAGATGCTCAGTATCACTGATAATCAGGAAAAAGCAAATCAAAACCACAAGGAGCTCTCGCCTTACACGTATCAGAATGACTATTATCAAAAAGAAGGAACTTGCCAGTGTTGGCGAGAATGTGGAGAAAATAGAACCCGTGTGCACTGTTGGTGGGAATGTAAATTTCACTCTACATGGGATCTAAAACACAAAACATAACTTATAGATACCGAGAACAAATCGGTGGTTGACAGAAGAAAGGGGGTTGGGGGCATTGCAAAATGGGAAAAGGGGATCAAGAGGTACCTACGTCTAGTTATAAAATAAGTAAGTCATAGAGACCTAATGTACAGCATTGTGACTATAGTAAATAATAGTGTATTGCACATTTGAAAGTTGCTAAGAGAGTAAATCTTAAATCTTAAAATTCTCATCATAAGAGGCAAATTTTGTAAATTTTGTAGAGTGACCGATGTTAACTAGAGTTAATATGGTGATTATTCAGCAATACAAATTTCAAATCAGTGTGGTATACCTGAAACTAATAATTTTACTTATCAATTATACTTCAATAAAAAATGCTTTAGAACATAAAACAAATTGATTTTTAATGAAACAATTATTTTTATTAAGTATAACATACTTTATTCAAATGAAGTATAACTGGTAGTTTTTTTCCTCTGAGTTGTTCATTGAAACTTACTTGCCCGAGTTACAGCATTTTCTGTTTGCTTTATGTCCTATCATATTAATTGGTAATTCTTACATACTTCCGTTCTTCACCATGATCACTGACACATGCATATAGTGGCAGAGAGAACACAGAAGTAGGAATACAGTGTGGCTTTTAAAAGCAGTAGATTTGTCCTCAAACAGATTCAGATTTAAATACTACATTTGAACACTTGTCTGGCAAGAGGAGCAAATTAATGTTAGTTTTTTTTAAACATGATTATTTTAAAGATTGTGTTAAATAATGAGTATAAACCCGATAAATACTGTACACTTTTCATAACGCCTCACTTAATTTTTTTGTTTACTATTCTTTTGTAAGTTTCTAATTCTAGATATTGTTTAGGTCCTGCCTTGTAAATTTAATTTCAGGTGTTGAGCATGCCCAACAGTAAATTCAGAAACCATATATTTTATGTCAGTATGTAGATTATCGTTCAAAAATATTTACTATATGAGGAAAATACATACAGAGATCTTAACATCAAATTATATTATAATATTCATTTACATCGAAGGGCTGTGCACTCTTAGGACTCCATTTTCAGATGCATTTTCAATTATTTTTCTTGTTTTTAATTTGTACTTTCCTCAATTATCCTTGGTGCAATAATGTGTCCACACGTCTATAGCAGAGAGCTTTATTGGACTGCTAATGCTTCTCTGATTTAAGCTTTGGAATTTGCAACAATAATTATCCTAAGATAAGCTGATTTTTTCCTGATAATAGATGTCTTTGTATCGGTGCCCTGTTCGCTGTTCAGTGGTGACCCTAAAATCACTTTCTTTCTCAATCTACCTTGGGTTTTAAGGAAATGGCCCTAAAGACTATTAGAAGTAAGATGTAACAGGGAAGCTAATAGTAGGTCAGAGGGAGCGGAGTATATGCCCTCTGCTAATCCCTCTTACACTTGGGTTTCGTCTTTCCTATTCTCCTCCCTAATGAATAATTGCATTACCAGGTCGTCATGTGCAGCTTCGGGCTACAGCAAAGTGAAACTGATTTCTAAATTCCTAAGACACATACCCCACCAGGACCACTGTGCAATTTCTGACTGAGGATACCAATTTTCTGTAAGGAAATGAGCAAAAGCGTCATCAGGCAGGTTCGAAGTAGTGGAATGAGACTTGGACTTGGAACCGTGGGGTTCTTGGTATCCTGACCCCGTTTAACTTGCTCAGGGACTTTGGAGACTTGTTTTAACTCTTCTATTTCCTCACCTGCAAATAATGACTCATCACACCTAGAGCACTATGGTGACAGCATCAGGATTCAGTAAATTTCTAAATGGCAGGGGCGCCTGGGTGGCTCAGTGGGTTAAGCCTCTGCCTTGGGCTCAGGTCGTGATCTCAGGGTTCTGGGATCGAGGCCCGCATAGGGCTCTCTGCTCAAGGGGTAGCCTGGTTTCCCCTCTCTCTCTACCTGCCTCTCTGTCTACTTGTGATCTCCGTCTGTCAAATAAATAAATAAAATCTTAAAAAAATCTTCTATATGGCAACGCCTACCATGCGTGCTGCACACACTCCCTGAACCCTCAGTGTGCTGAGTGCGGGTCTCGAGTCAGACAGATCTGTGAGCTGGGGGGAATCGGGCGAGGTTCTTCAACTCTCTGAACATCAGAGTTGGTGGGGTTTTTTTTCTTTTTAGTTGTAAAATGAGGATAATTATCTCTCCTTTACAGGGTTTATGAAAATAGATTGCCATAAAGAAGTAATGGTACTCAGATGGACTCCATTAACTCGAGTTACGTACAGCAAAATCTGGAATGCAAAGTTGGACAGACAGGTTGAAGGTAAGCAACTTCTAGCTGGAATGTTTTCAGCCCAATTAAACCTTCATACTAAAAACCATTATGCAAATAGCCAGGTTTTTAAATTATATTCAGCTTATAATTTACCCATTCTGGAGTATATCTTGCTGAATATGATTTTTTTAATTTGAAGAATTAATACCTTAATAAAACTACAGAGTCATAAATATTAAAATGCTTCACATGTTTTTCATAGCCTAAGCAAATATTTATAATTAGATTAGACGTAATGTGCCTGCATGACTGCTTCCTGAAGTACTATGTCTTCATTAAAGAGCAGGGATCATGGTGCTACCCAGACGGGATGTGAGTCTTCCTATCCCTGACAGCCACTGACGTGTTGGGGGACAGCAAGTCAGGGAGGAGCAGGGCTGTTACAGACAGGATGAGAGGGCTCTATGTTCCTAGGATCTCCCCCAAAAAGCAGGTGGTCAGCACCCACGAGAGCATTAAACAAAGGTTGTCTAAAGCTTATACTGTTAAAAAAATGTACATTTTTGCAAATGCCAAGACAAAAACCTTTGTTATGAAAGTACTAACATCAGAAAATTGGCATTTCCTCCTTTCATTCCTCTGTTCTTCCTTCTTTTTATTCACCCAGCAGAGTCATAATAAGTTTCCAAAGAGTTTTTCTGTAGACCAGGCACTGAGTTCACATCGGCGCTAAACACTGAAAGTTCAAACAGAATGGTGTTTCTCTTACTCTTAAAATGCATCAGTCTGGTAAGAAGAAAGAGATAAATAAAAGTAGAGCAATATATTATTACCTGTATAATAAAAAGCTTTACAGGCTATAAGGGGGGGGGCGCAAAGAATGGAGTGGCTAATCACCGCGGCCAGTAAAGGCTCTCAAAACAGAAGGGAATAGAAGGTACCAGAAATACTGGAAAGAATGAGGGGCCCCTGGGGCAAAGCTGACCAAGGAGAGACATCCAGACTGGCTTGAAGAAAGCGTAGTCAAATTCTCAAGACTCAAAGAGCTATGTCTGGAGCAGATGTGTTCATTTATACAGAATGATAACAAAATAGTGTAAAATCCCATTTCAGAGTTTAAATGCAACCATTCTCAAAGCGAATTTTATCCTATCAATCAAATCCACAGTTGAAGAACTGTCTCTTATCTATAATTCAATATAGGAAACTGTATCCAATATAGGTTTCAACCTTCACCATTAATTATATATCCACAATAAAATGAATACTAGTTATTGTTTCATGGTACTCTAGATAATTGAGTTCAGAATTTTATTTTATTAATATAAATGTAAATATACTACTTTGATTCCATCTTAAATTATAAAGCAGTAAATTTTAGTTTTAATAGAAAAAGGACCCTATTTCAATGTACAAATAAGTAGGTAGATATCAAATTAATAATATTTCTTAAATTTCTGTGGGAGTATAATATGTTTATTTTTAATAAGCTCTCAATAAAATTTCATGATTATGTGTCAGATAAACTTATTTCAGAGTAGAATGTAATAATGGAATATGTATATATGTGTCATGCAAACATAAAGTTACCTGTTGTAATGTATGGTCTACATTTTAGTAATCTGTAATCCCATGCCATGACATAGAAATAAAATTATCTTAACATGAAATTTTTTTTATTATTCCCAGACCAACTAAAATTAACGAACCCTGTTCTCATCTATAGACATCTAATTTCATAATTACCAAGTGCTTCAATTAAACAACTTTTTTCTTCCACATTCATAACTAAAAGTACACTAACCTGATATTACTGACCATTATATTATTTTAAGATCATTAGGAAAAAGAAATGTGAAAAAAGAATGACCTCTTACTATGCACGGTTACATTTACTTATAAAATCCACTTTATGAAATAGTGAATGATTCCTCTAAACAATGAGTTCCATGTGTCTTTTTAGTTTGTTTGCTTTTATTTTATATCCTCATTTATTGTCAGGCACTTACTGAATATGAATGAAACAGCTTAGTGAAAATCAAAGGTACAAAGGAAATAACACACGTGAAATAAAAGCTTCTTTTCTCTTTCTCCTCCTTTCCCTTTAGTTTTTCTCTGGTAGGTGCCATTTTTACTCTCAACTCTGACAATTAATTAATAGAGGGCTGTTCAAAGCTGTGCTTTTAACAAAGTAACTTCCTCCTATTGTATTTCTTTAAAGATAATCAATTGGAGCCTCTTTTAGCTGTCAATAAGGCTTCACTGCCTCCTTTTTTTTTTCCTCCTGTCATCAGCAAGTGATACATTTAGAGCTACATGGGAGCCCATCTAAATGGTCCCCAGGAAAAAAAAATGAGCTTTTTGTTATTATATATGCTACTCGTAATTTTTAAGAGCCCTGTTCTCTCAAAATAGAGATTTCGGCAGTAGCAACTGACTCATATATCTATTTGCATCAGACTGAAATGGGAGAAAGGAGAAAAATATGCCAAAGTAGGCACCGTCCTACTTACCACAATATGATTAAATGGGTTTTAGAACACAGCTAGTTATCCTAGTGGAAGTTTCATGTTAAAAAGTGAATATATAAAAAGTCAGCCCCACAATCTGTGGTTAGAAGAAGAAAAAAAATCTTGAGGGGAGTAAAGAAGACTTTATTTTGCATTCAGTCATAATGTTCTTTATATGAGTAATTAAGTCTGAGAATATTGTACTGAACAATGATGATAGAAATTAATAGATACTAAATGAAGCATTTTCCTTTTATTCTCAACAGCTGTTCATTTTTACTTAGTGTGCACATCTTTCCCCCAAAAAGACAAAAGTAAAATTATTCTTTAGGAAATTAATCACATGCGTCTCATTATTTCAAATAAAATGGTCTAAAACCTAGCTTCTTCCTAAATGGAGAATAATCTCTTCATCATACCCACCTCAGAACCTCGTCAATGAGGAGTGCTGTGCCACCTTCTGGTAGAGAGGGGGATCGCTTTTCTCTGTCGAGAGTGTTTCTTGGAATTTTGGAATCCATTTGTGGAAATGTATGTAATAAGGGAAAGAAACGGTATTCTTAAGCATGTATACTTCTTTATTATAATAGCACAGTGGATTGAAATTTAGCCTACTCTGAACATGGCTTGAGGTATGGTTAATTTACAGTATTTTTAAGTGGTTTTTTTTTCAATAGGAAGGAATCACTACGTCAAGCTCAACAAGTCTCAGCACTTTCTTATGTCAAAAGATAGCAAATGAGGAATTTGTTTTTTAAAACATATGAGACAAAGGAATATAACTTTCAGGATGTAACGAACATTAGCGCCTACTGCATTACATTTTAAAGTTGCATGGTTTGTTTAAAATTGGGGTAGTGGTATCTTCATGTAAATACAGATTACATGGAGAATTCACATACGTACTGAGTGAACAGTTTTGGAAGTTCATCTTTATATAATATGTACATGAGGATTTTCTATTGAAATATGCTTAATGTATACATCAGCTCATTTAATTTTCATAACAACCAATGAAGCATTTTATTCTAGACAAGGGAATTGAGATTCAAACCAGACAAGTTTCCTGTCTTAGATGATTCAGTGAGTGGTGGTGAGTCAGATTTCAAACTGACGACAATTCAAATTTTAATGAGTTTTCTACAAGCACTTCCCTCAATTCACTGAATATCCAAAAAAAGTGTTTCACTAGGAGCCCAAAGTTTAATTTGCTTAAGTTTTCCCAAGCATTCATGTTTACTTCCTCATGCCAAAAATATTCAACCAGTTAACTCTTAGCAAATATATTGTATGGGATTATAGAAAACTGTATATTGTATAACATGTATTTTCATAAAATTTATTCATTTTGCATATATACATTTTATATAGGATATATGATGGCTACTAAAAGGTCTAAATAGGTTGATGGAGTTTTCACATGAATTTAACTCAGATTTTCCTCAGAAATCTCAGGATATTATACTACATGCAATGGTAATGACAATACTTCCTTGAATTGGTTCTTTACCAAATTTCACAGCTTTGATGCCAAAAATATCAAAATATTTACTAGGGATCCACACTTACAATGTCTTGATTTAAAATGACTAGAAACTATAAAATATCTATAAAAATTTCAGAAGATAATTGCTACCAGAATGATTTTCTTTAAAAGGTCAATTTTCTGGCTATATTATCTTCAAAAGCAACTTTGTTAGGATCTGGGCTTTTGAAATATAGCTTCCTTTGAGCCCCCTATTTTATATTAATTTTTAAGTAGTATATGATTATACTGGTTGCATTTAACCTTAAGTTAATATTTTATTACTGCCCAAAGCTCTGTTATTATATTTTGTCTCTGAATATTTCTCATTAATTGAATCACCACTAGCATTCAGTATTCATATATTTTGAGCTGAAAAATATCTTCATAAAATAAAAATTAGGCAATGCTTGCTTTATTTATTCCTTTCCGAAGTTCATTGAGGACCTAATAATATTTGCAACTTATCATTTGTATTAAACTATTTACATGGGTAGTCAATCAGCATATCCTAATTTGGTTACAACACAGTAGTATAAGCTAATTGGCAATAATATAGAACAACTTGTCAACCTTAAAATATCAGTTTAACATGGAGTTATACTACTTTGTGTTTTGTTTTATTTCTTTTTAACTGGAGTTAAATTTACTTTATTAAACAAAAATCAGCAGATCATTTGCCATTTTGATAAATGCACCTAGGTCTAAAGAGCGCTAGCTCTGTGATGTTGAAAAATAACACATGTCTTATTATTGGGGTGAAAACTGGCATTTACTTTTCAAAACTCTCTAAACAGGCTTTTTATCAACATGATGACCATTTTCTTTCTTTCTCTGAACTGAGGCATCACCCTTAGTAGTTCATAAGACTGTAAAAATATATCCTACTAAGTTGAAGAGAATAGATACTAATGATTTTGAGCTAGAGGTCAGGCGGGTGATACCTATCCCTTTGCAACCTTGGGTATCAGAATCATTGTGTCCACTTTTATCATCCTACCAACGTAAAAGGAAAAATCTCCACACACTTACTATGGGGATGAGAAAATCAAATATTGTGTTTTAGCCCTCTGGCCAACTGAAGCTGATAAAGTTTCCTGAACACTGAGTGAACCTATCGTTTCAGACACTTGCTATATCAAACGAAGGACTGTTTTCCAACCAATGAACAATGGGACCTGATAAAACCAACAGTGTACAGACCTATGAACCCATAGATCCTACTGCAAGTCTCCAATACTTAATTTACAAAATTACCATGAACTCCTTTTTTCTGACCTTTAAAAATCCCTGATTTTTTCCCCCTGTCAACAAATTACTCAGTGGATTTCTTCATTGGTATATTCCCTTGCCTGGCACACTAAGAGACTTGGCTTCGTAAATTTTTTATTTAGCTCTGATGATCTTTGTCTCATTGTATTAAGATTGTTGTATGTTAAGTTTCTCATTAATTACCAGGAAAAGAATAAATGAAGACATTAACTTCTAGAATTGGAAGGCACTTTAGAAACCACAGACATCCTCTTGTAATAATACAGTAGACTAAGGTGATGTAAGCTCTCCTACAATATACACCTAAATGTGTTGAATAAAAATAAAACAAACACTCTTTTAAACGCACAGCTGAGTTTTCAACAACAACAACAAAGAAGAATCCTTAGTTTTCCTAAAAGAAGAAGGAATTTAAATCTGGGATGACAACTGTTCAGTCTATCACTGGGGCTGCCTTGGGTGGTGAAAATAAGGGTGGTGGATTACTCTTAGTTATTTAAAGGCTCAATTTTAATGCAAAGGCAGATGCTAAATTTTCAGGTCTGAGGATATAGCAAAATGGGGAAAATGAGAGCATTCCACAGAGTTAGGACCCTCAGGGGGCTGTGTTTGCAAAGACTGGTCTTTAAAAAATCTACCCAGTGGCTCAAGTAAAAATTTTTAAAATGTTGTATTCTCCTAGGCTCTGGAAAAAGTATTTTTTTCCCAACAATTTGAAGGAGCTTAATTATTCAACTAATGCAGTTTTGATGTTCAAATTTATACCACATCTTTCTATCTATCTCTATACTGAAATGACCATTTCGCATGGAGTCCTGAAATGAGCTAACGTAATCATTAGACACGGTCTCATACTAAAGGCATTCCCAATAAAACAAAACAAAACAAAGATAAGTCTGCAATAAAAGTAATACACCACAAATACAAACAGCATGCAAAATAAAAAACAAGATGAGAGCCACACAAATTGGAGATAATAGAGTAGAAATGTGATGGAAAATTAAATAGTTTTGTTTACAATGATTAAGACTGAACTTTCATAAACACTATACAAAATATAATTTAATATTGTCAGTGGTTGGATGAAAACATCATATTAGATAGGGTCAAAGAAAAAATTAGTAAACTGAGTGATAAATATGAAGAAATTAACCAGATTATATCATGTTAGTTTTTAAAAATGACACTTATCATGGTGACCAAAATCATAAGGGATTTACAAACAAATAGCAAAGTATGTCCTTGATATTTATAAAGAATATCATAAACTTCATTGAAAACCACAAAATTAGACCTAAGTGGGGAAATATATTTATGTTGAATTTTTTTAAAATTTCTTTTCAGCGTAACAGAATTCATAGTTTTTGCACCACACCCAGTGCTCCATGCAATGCGTGCCCTCCGTAATACCCTCCACGTGGCTCCCCCAACCTCCCACCCCCCGCCCCTTCAAAACCCCTCAGGTTGTTTTTCAGATTCCATAGTTTCTCATGGTTCATCTACCCCTTTTTTTTTTTTTAAAGATTTTATTTATTTGACAGACAGAGATCACAAGTAGGCAGAGAGGCAGGCAGAGAGAGAGAGGGGGGAAGCAGGCTCCCTGACGAGCAGAGAACCCTATGCAGGGCTCGATCCCAGGACCCTGGGATCATGACCTGAGCCAAAAGCAGAGGCTTAACCCACTGAGCCACCCAGGCGCCCCTTGAATGAATATTATAAGGAGTGTATCATTCCTCAATGAATCAACAAATTTGTTGTAATACAAATAATGTCTCTGAGAGTGTTTTCTCAGATTTTAATCTTAAAATTTATATGTTATCCAAAATTTCCAATATTAAAAAAATAAGAATAGAATATAAACTCTGTTATATATAATTTTTAAAGCACTATAATAATTAAATTGGTATGAGTTTGGTACAAGGTTAAATCATTAAACTAAAGAGAAACATTCACTAAAATAAACTAAAGAGAAACATATAACAAATGAAACACTGTAAGTCTGAAGGAGAATAACAGATTAATTTATGAATGGTGATGAGACTACGAATATCTATATGGAAAAAGAAAAAAACTGGAGCTCTAATAAAAGCCAAATGTATTAACTCTGATTAGTGGAAAGATCAATTTTGAGAAGCAAGTTTTTGGGAAAAATTAATATAGAAAAACATTTTATGACACAAAAATAAGAATTATTTCTAAAGTATATATATCTATGCATATATATATATACATATACTTTAATTACATGCTATGGAGGAAATGATTAATAAATTTAAACTCACACTAAAAATTTCTGATTAAAAAAAAACACTTTTCTCTAAAAAATATAAAGAGATATGCCTCTGATCGGGTGTAAATACAGTCAAACCATATAAATTCACAGAGGAATATTATCCATAATATACAGTGAGTTATGAAAATTAATAGAAAACATGAAAAAGACATAGACAACTGACAGATGACAAAACATGAACAAACTAATGAGAAGATGCTCAAGTTCAATATTACTTTGAAAGATGCAAATTAAAATAAAAATGAGATTTCTGGGACGCCTGGGTGGCTCAGTTGGTTAAGCGGCTGCCTTCGGCTCAGGTCATGATCCCAGAGTCCTGGGATCGAGTCCCACATCGGGCTCCTTGCTTGGCAGGGAGCCTGCTTCTCCCTCTGCCTCTGCTTGCCACTCTGTCTGCCTGTGCTCACTCTCTCACTCTCCCTCTCTCTCTGACAAATAAATAAATTTTTAAAAATGAGATTTCTTAAATCTGTTTTAATCCATTTTGGCAACAGTTAATTATGATGATATCACATAAGGGCAAAGATATGCAAAGATCCCCTCCTGGTAGTAGTATAAATCGGCACAAATACTCTGGAAGGTAATTAAGAAATAGGTGGTAAAGAGAATTATACTTTCTGTCATCTACCTAAATTTACTATGACATACCTTCAAAAAGGAATGGGTTCAAAGAAGCTCAATGAGTTATTTATAAAAAGAAAAATATGGGAGGAAAGGAAAAGGAAAAATGGTTTATTTGAATACTTTAATACTACAGAGAAGCTGAAATAAAGATCCTATATATTTTGACATCAATAACAAAAAAAAATAGTACTACAAAAATATCATAAACAATGATAATATGTAAATGTTGAAATAAAATTAAGTTAATATATTTGGCATGGTTTATTCATATTTTTATTTTACGTAGTCAAAATATCAACATCATGGAATGATCTACAACCCCTCAAAGCTGAAGGCTACTTCTACAAGAATTAAGGACACAAGTGATATGAAGTAGAGCTTCAGTTGTTATGTGCCAATTTTACTTCTTAGAAAGCCAGAAAGAAAGAAAGCAACATTGGAAGGAAAAGAAAAAC
Source organism: Mellivora capensis (assembly GCA_004024625.1). Classification (NCBI taxonomy): domain Eukaryota; kingdom Metazoa; phylum Chordata; class Mammalia; order Carnivora; family Mustelidae; genus Mellivora; species Mellivora capensis. Next base: position 47,203 of record PISX010011006.1, on the reverse strand, counting down.
AAAACAAAACAAAACAAAAAAACATCTATTTACCTCAGTTCTGGGTATTAAATTGTTTTCTGTGCTTTTTGTGTGTGTTTGAAATATTACATAGCTTACATTTTAAACATTAAAAAATAAAAGAAAGAAAAAGATTCTAAAGACAAACTTCTCGTTTTATAAAGAAGTAAATGATGTCTAGAAAAAGAAAGAGATACATCTAATTTTACAGAAACATACAGGAGAGGTTAGATGAGACTCTAGCCCAGGAAAAATGGCCCAAATGTTTTCAAAGGATAGAATGTTATCTTTGGTGCTGTACATCTTCTGCCTTTAGGTTTCAAATTACAAACAGAACGGTCAGTCTCCCTATGTTCTTCAAGGGGTCTTATGATTGTTTGATCTCAATTTCATTTAAAACTATTTAAAACCTATTTACCCTTATAAAAGTAGATCCTTACCCTTATAAAAGTAGATCCTATGTTGGGTTTTTGGTATAGGCCTTAGAGCCAAGAACAGTGAAGTCAAATCTTCTCATTTTCTTCCTTGTATTGCTTAACCTCCTGCAAGATGTAATATGTGACTATAAATCTGAGTCCACATCATCCAAAATCAAAGAGGCTAAGAGGAAAAAAAATTTAGGGAGTGTTGCTATGTGTGTGCTCTTAACAACCTAATAGGAGATAAGCCAAACATATGGCAACAGGTCTGTTTATAAAGTACAGAGCTTGAAGAACCTAGGAGTAAGTAATTTATTGACTCCTAAGAAGTCTAAATGGTAGAGGACTGTACAATAGAAATATAATGCAAACCACTATGTAATTTAAAATTTTCTGTAGTCAAATGTAGTCAATTAAAAAAAAATAAAAAATAGGTGAAATGCTTTAAAATGTCTTTCATTTACCCAATATAATAAGAACATTGCCATTTTAACATGTAATAATTATTAATGTTGTATTTTACATTATTTTTCCATTGGAAGTTGATACAATCTGATGTGTATCTTACACCTGGAGATGTTCTCCATCTAGACTAGCTACATTTGAGGTGTTCAGTAGGATGTGTATGGCTGCCATATCGGACAACAGAGGGTCAGAGTAAATAGAAGCTTCTTCAGTCTGCCTAGAGAAGGTAAAACGGACTGAATGGAAACTGAGTGCACTTCCAACAGTGATGAACAAAAACAGGTATTTTCCAAAATTAGATGAGGACCCTACAGAAAGGAGGTTTTGAGTCTTCCTACAAAGGGATCCCATGCAAGAGATCTTGCTTACACTTGGAGAGAGTAGGTTATCTGATCAGAGGCCAAGACAGCCATATGTAGTCTGCAGAAAGGAAGCACTGCTATGTCAAGGGAGAGGGAAAGCTCCTTTTGGAAATGTCTGGGAATTTCCAGGGAGGGCAAAGGTCTCTACGCAAAGGAATTCTGTTGTACCAGAAGATACTGTCCCCAGCTGATAACCTAACCACTGACCTATTTTCTGCTCCCAGTCTGGGAAAGAGCCAGAATGGGTGCCAAGGGAGTAGAAGAGAAGATGGAGAGAACTAAGCAAAAAGAGAAGCTGACTTCACTCTCTTATCCCCACCCCAGGCTTCCAAGTTTGGGTCAGGTTCATGTAGGGGGAGGCAGAAGCTTACATGGGTTGAGGGTTAAAATTCTGATTACCAAACTGGCCAGGAGTTACTGATTATTAGGCTGGACTAGAATTTAACATCAAAATAAAACACTACTTGCTTATTTTCTAAATGTGTCCAGAAAGGTTATGATGAAAAACATGTTCACAAAGTGAGTTTAATAAGTGGTAAGAACAAAGTTGATATTTGCTTTCACTCTGCCAATGTTGCTCTGTCCAGTAAACCAATTTTACCTACATTAAAATTGTAATAAAAGCAAAATATACTTATAACTAACATAAAACAAACATTAACACATTAACTACTTTTCCTAGGAATGTATGCTTTAGCTTGAAATTATATTTTCTTCTGCCCTCTTTGCTTCAATGATGAGTACCCTGAGGACACAAAAGTAAATGTTAAAATGTTTACCATTTGCACTTATGCATGGTAATCGTGATTTTCTTATTACTAGGAACCCCCCCAAATTTTTATGACTATTTTATTAAAAACATACATTAAGTAGAACATTGGCATTATATATAATCTTAAATTTTGTGTTCACTGAAATCAATTCATTATGCTCATGAGATGACTTTGTAAGTAAATACTAACATTCTGAATTTAGTAATTCATTTTATATCAATAACACATTGCTTTATCAGTTTAAAAATGGGGTTACTCTTTATTGTTTGAAAACAATGGGCTCTATTTTGAACATTCTTTTGAAAATCACTGACCTAATTTTTAGACTAAGATAGTAAGTTTTTCAGCTTGGCTGCATCTGAGTAAGACGTATGTTTCTGGCTGAGTTATATTCTCCCATTGCCCTCAAAAGTATGAATAGAACCTTTACAATATAGATATAAGGAAGTTATACTTAAAGAGGTAAACCCCTTTCCAAATTAATTATAAGCATACTTCAAAATGATTATTTTTGAATTTCTCTATCCTTTTGGATTATTCATCCCCTGACCCTTTCTGCAGGGAAATGCCTAAAATGTTGAGTGATTGATTATCTACTACCTTTAAGAAAAAAGCCTATTCCTCAACCCAGTTCTCAACACTAATTCTTCACAAGCACAAACTTCTCTTCATAACTGTAATTCTACCCCTTGATTCTCAGTACAAATCTACCCCAAATACTCACTATTCTCCAAGTATTCTAACCAAACTCTTATTGCACATCATGCTTAAGGTAGGATAACATCTTTCTATTTTAATTTAATCCGATGACTCGGTATGACCCATCTCAAGTTCACTTTCACCATTTTGCCTTCCTCTATATTCACATAAAACAATTCTACATTTTGGAGAAACAATGGGATACAAATATTCAAGCATCAAACTTTGGAATGAATCAGGGAATCTGACCTCCTACCTCTACCAAGTCATTTATTTGTTGTATTTTCTTGGATAAGTAATTCTTGGGCTTCATAAAAAAAAAAAAAAAGGTCTACCTTTAAAATCCTGATAATATACATTTCCTCATCACTTACACAGTCTACACATATACATTTTACACATTAATACTTTAAAAATTATTCCAGCAAAACTGCACTATCAAAAGAAAAAAATCTTGTAGCACTCAGCATAGTACATAGCAATGATCCATGTACTCAAAAACATTAATTATCTAGCACATCAAGAGGGAAATTGTCTTTATTTATTATTTGCTTGATTGAATTCATTCATTAGTTAGACTTTCCCCAAACACAAAGTACTTTCTAAGAATAAATTAAAAGCTGTGATACTTGGTCTAAGTTTAGTTTAATTCAGTCAAGAAATTATGTGCTGTAGATTTTATTGGCACTTTTTCTTTATAAAGTTCATCTCAGTTGTATCTGGTCACTACTTTTAATTTTTTTTCCTTCTAATCAGGATTTACTTAGGAAAACTTTAAAAGCTAATGAGTTATTGAGAACTATTAGCCCAGAGTAGAAGCCGATAGCCAGGCTCTGTCTGTGGCAAACTCAGACAGGTCTGGAGTTTAAGAAAATAATTCATACATAGTTTTAGTAGCTGAAGGAAGATAGTACTTTACATATACTTTTTTTCTCATTATAATAGAAATACCTGTTCATTGTGAACAATTAGAAAGTAGAGATAAGAAAATTAAAATCATTTGTAATCATAATACCTAAAAGATAACCACTGGTAATATTTAGTGAATTTACTTCTGCTCTTTGTTTGTATAAGTATTCACACATACACAAAGAGAAAATTACACTTAAGTTATTGATGCAGTAGCTTTACTTTTTTCTTTAGTTTTACTAATTATTATTTTCCGAGGTCTTAGAATATAATTTTATAGGTTAGATAATTTCCTGTGTTACAACTTAACAATTGAAGATGAGACGAAAAAACAGCCAATTTAGACATTAGTATTACTTAAAAGAGATTTAACCTTGTGGCAAAGATCAGGTTTACTGTGGGGCTCTCTCAACCAAACCTCTTGTTTTCAGGCATAAGCAGGGTGCCCAGTCACCACATGGAGAAAAGCCAACTGCTAATTATGAAGGCCTGCCTCGGACACTGAAAAATAAAACTCTAAGGCAGGATATACATTTGGGCATCTTGGTTAGAGCTGTTGGGGTGACCTCAACTGAAAGGCTACAGAATCAGGAAAAACCTGGCTTATGATTCAAATCTAAGGCTATATTAACATTTGTTTGTCCACAGTAAAAACTGTCATAAAATATATGGATAGAATTTTGTTTAAATTTAGTCTTGTATTATCTTTCCCCATCTAAAATTAAGCCAATTCACTCATACTTTTTCATTTTCCCTTTAAGGTTTCCAATTTTAACATTTATTTGTTTAATGTATACACATACTAATTTGCTATAAAAATTCAATCTTCCCAAAGGCCAGAATAAAAAGTACTATGATCACATAAATCATTAGAGTCAAATCTTTAAGAGCATATAATCAGTCTGAAGAAAAAAATTCTAGGCTCTGAATATTTTTTCTCTTGGATACAAGATTTGTCAACATTACATTATCGTAGGAAAAAATCTGTTCTTCAGCTCGTAATAAATATTCTACAAAAACTATGAGCATATACTATAATAAAAGAGAATTATAGATATTTTTAAGAGCTCTCCTAATGTAGAAGGACAGATCATGATGGATCAGTCAGGCTAGAAATTAGCTTCCAGACCCAAGACTATAACACATCCAGTGGGTAAGCTCACACCATCCTGAAAAGGCAAAATCATGAGAAAACCCTTCTCTTCGGGCATCTGCATTTAGCTATGTCCTCTGGAAAAGAGAGAAGATGAGCCAAACTCATTTGTAAACAGTTTCAGTTGTACAGTATTTTAGAAAACCAAGGTGTTATCCTTTTTTCCTTTATTTTCTTTTATTTATTTTTTATTTATCTTTTATTTATTTATATATTCTTTTATTTATTTCCTTTATTTCTTTTATTATTATTATTTTTTAATGATGGGGCATATATAGATGCTTCTCTTTTCTCCAGAGCTACATTAGAAATTGGCCCCAAAATGCCAAATTTGTCTCATTTTGCTTCTAGAGAAACTATTAATGACTCACTCTGTAGGATAAAAAGCTGTTAACCAACAAGTGTAGGCATTTAACTAGAATTCATTTTGGGCTTAATGTAAAGTTCAAGTAGTCTGTGGTAGAACACTTTCTTTAAGACAGAATAAATTAGTTTGTTTAAAAGAAAACTTGAAATTCTTATGCAAGTAGCAGTGTTGATCCAAAATGTAAATTAGCTCATATTAGTTCAGGAATTAGTAACTGTTGATATGCAATATTAACACATTTCAAAGACTATTTGACATATATACAATGCACATATATATATAAAACAGATTACTATGTATTCACTATAAATTACCAATAGTATATATCACAAACTACTATATTACTAGGATACATGGATATACATATGTATGTGTCTGTGTATGTGGTGTGTGTGTATATATATAAAATATATATTATATAATGTATATAATTACAAAATGTACTGAACTTGGTGTCCACAATTTCTATATATAATAGATATACAAATACATGTAATAAACTGTAGGCCACAAATTCAACCACTAATAGGTAAATTAAAGTGGCAAATACCTCCAGTTCAATATGCAATCTCAATGGAAGGTTATGAACAACTTTTTAAATAAAGAAAACTCTCCCCACAACTGCTGACATGCTTTTCAGGATTTTTGTTTGACTCCTGCCAGTGTGAGTCCCTAGACCAGAATAAATGCGCAGCCATCTGTTCTGACGGGCTTGTTGCAACAGTTTTAGGCTTACTGAAGTAATTGTTTCTATTACCCTTAGTACTCATGATAGGCTTCACTTTGCAGCGTTCCTACTGAAAAAAATTGAGCTGAACTTGGATCGCAAATATAATTAGGTTATGGTCTTGGTAAAAATTTTAGGTGCCGGAATAACTTAACCCTCTCAGCTCCAAGCCTTCAAAAAATGTTCATCAATGGTTTGAACTTCTGTGGGCCATTCCCAACCCTTCCCCCCTCATGAGCAAATGGGTTTGGCAGGTAGAATAACAGCATGTCCTTCATTATGTTAACTATTATGTAAATATAATGTTTATATTGAGAGAAAAATGGGGGGGCGGATTATGGTGTATTGAGGCAAAGGTTTGTTGTAATTCACTGAAGCTAAATGGTGCTGTGGACCTGGGTGTTATGATGAGTATTTGCAAGGCAGTAGATTATAAACCAGGAGGCTGAGTTCAGTCCTGTATTCAGAGCTGTCATGCAGAGATCATGAAAATAGCAGACAGAGAGTGTGAAGTCAAAGTGATTTTGCTGGCAAATGTGGAAGCTTCTGCCCTGCAAGAGATCACTTTGATTAAAGACTGTGTATATCTGATCTAAATAAATTCATGGTAATTTGAGTAAGTTTCCATAAAATGTGATAGTAGAGACTAGAACATGCTAGCAGCTCATTCTGTTATTAGCACGAGGGGAGGGGTTTTACAGGATGACAATATAAAAAGGGTAGAATGAAATAGCTTTAATAAGCTAAGATATGGGGTGCCTGGGTGGCTCAGTGGGTTAAGCCACTGCCTTCAGCTCAGGTCCTGATCCCAGAGTCCTGGGATCGAGCCAGGCATCAGGCTCTCTACTCGGCAGGGAGCCTGCTTCCCTTCCTCTTTCTCTCTGCGTGCCTCTCTGCCTACTTGTGATCTCTGTCTATCAAATGAATAAATAAAAATCTTTTAATAAGCTAAGATGTAAGGAATTAATGAAATTAGAAGAATATAAATATGATATATAACGTGTTTGAAGTTTGGTTTTCCATTAAGGTTAGTTAATCATTTGAAATGATAAACCCAATGAGATGGGGTATGTTAAAATACTGAAGATACAAACCTCGTATTTTAGGCATGATCATGATGGGCACCAAAACTCAGCAGGGAGGACGCAATTTGGTTAGAAGGCGGTACTGGGGGGTGGGGGGTGAGAGATGGGGGTGCCTGGGTGGCTCAGTGGGTTAGGCCTCTGCCTTCAGCTCAGGTCATGATCTCAGGGTCCTGGGATCGAGCCCTGCATCGGGCTCTCTGTTCAGCAGGGACCCTGCTTCCCCCTCTCTCTGCCTGCCTCTCTGCCTACTTGTGATCTCTGTCAAATAAATAAATAAAATATTTTAAAAAATAATAAAGTCTGTTTTTTAAAAAAAGAAGAAGATGGTACTCGGGTTGGCAGAGGCAATGCTGACCTAAAAGTCTGGAAACAAGTAAAGAGCAACCTGCTTCTACATATAAGACATAAAGAACCAGTGTCTATCTAGGTCTCCAGCGAATGTAAGGTGGAAATATGATCCTGCCTGGTAGGTAGGATCAGTATACTCGGGGCAGAGATGAGGCTGTGGAGAGAGGGGCTCTGGTCATTTGGGAGGCAGGTTGGAAAGATGGGGCTGGTATGGGGGAACTTGGGGAGGTGGAGGTAAGACAGAGAAAAACGCAAAGGAAAGACTCAGAAATTCAAAAATCAGTGAGCCAAGGGAAAATCAGAATCCACAGCCCAAGTGTCTTAGGTAAAACTTTTCATTAAAACAAAACAAAACAATACAAAACAAAACAAACAAACAAACAAAAAAAAAACGAGTATTAGTTATTAGCTGCCAAGAGCCATAGAGCAGTATATCTTCGGTTGGTGATGAAGTTGAGTCCTACCTAAGGTAGGGAACTAGCTGCCTGGAGGTTAGAGCATAAATACAATGAAAAGAACACCTACTATTTCTCACCTTTAACTAGGTCTCAGGGTCTGGAGAGATGAATGTTACACAGTGATGAATATTGCAGGGTGACACGAAGCTGTCTTGAGACAGGATGGCCAGATCATGAATGTTGTATACTTTACCCATAGAGAGTGTCTGTGGGGAAATGGGGTTTCTTAGTGTGCTCCCCAGACCAACAGCATTAGCATATCTGGGCACTGACTGAAAACACAGACTCATTGTTCCTGCAAGGGCCTACTTAATCAGAGGGAGCCATTTTGTTGTTTAAGCAGTAAACTTAGATTGACCTTGCCCCTCCCAGAGGAACTTACTTGCAAAGCCCAGATACAAGGGCGGGTCAGGCCAGGTGGAGACAGCCAATCAGTGGGGCGTGCCTACTGTCTCCATAGCTACCAGCCCCAGGTAGCAAAGCCCAGATACAAGGGCTGGTAGAGACATCCAATCAGTGGGGCGCGAATATATCTACTAGGGTGAATTGTAATTCAATTGGCCGCCCGTGTGTGACCTAACATGACTGTGCAGTTTTCTCTGTGTATTGCAATCTCATTGGCCACCTGTGTATAGCCCAGCTAAACTACCTCTATAAAAGTTAGTCTGTGAGGCTGGGAGGGGTCACGGCCCTGACCCGTCAGTTTGATTCTCCATGCTTGGTGTGAAATAAAGCTTTGCTTGACCTTCGCTTTGTATCAGTCTCACTCCTTTGATTATGGACCCTAACAGTTCCCCCCCCAGACTTACTGATTCAGAAATTCTGGGAGTGTAGCCCAGCAATCTGAATTGTAACAAGACCTCCAGGGGATGCTGGCACATGTTGAATTCTGAGAACCACTGTCTTTCTGGAAACTAACCTTAGCGGTAGAATAGGAACAAACTCTGTAATTAATGGTAAAGCCAGTGTCTAGCCAGAAAAAGTAGGAACTCGTCTTCCAAGGTACAATATCTGAGATTCTACAACATGAAGACACACAGTTTTGAGAGGAACTGTTAGATAGGAGCTACAGAGATAAGAGGTTTAAGGAGCCTCTAAACAGATCAACGTGCCTGACTGCAAAGAGACTTGTTTGCTTTGCTTTGAGGAATATTACATGTTTGCAAGTGCATAGTTATGCTGCACGCTTGCTAATATAAAAAGATTTGTAATAAGAATTCTTTACAGGGTTACAGTTAATAAAGAATAGGATAGGTTAAAGAGTGACTCTGAATTTAAAAAAAAAAAAACAAAAAAAAAAAAAACAGAAGTATATTTTGCCAAAGTACTAAGCACACAAGCCCCATCTAGTGGCCTCTCTGCTAAGAGTTCAGTGAAGGTTTCCAAAAGGGTGAAAGGCAATTACGGAATGAAGAAGATAAACACAGTTTAACTCTCAGATACCAGAACTACAGCATGTAAGCACCATAGTTCTGTCCTATCCTCTTATGCAAACATTCCTCAAGTTTTTAGAGCCACTCGTAAACTTCAAAACTATCTAGAATCAGAAGAGGAGGAAACATTTATTTTCTTTTACGTGTCAAGCCTTCCGTTAGCAGGACACGGTACAGATACAGAAGACATATATCCATGGATATAGACATAGACATATAGGGCGGCTATTAAATGTGGAAGCAAAGGTAAATACATGTTTTACTAATATTACAACATATAATAAGATAAAATGGTCTATGCTTCCAGAACACTTCAATGAAAAAACAAACAAACAAACTTAAACTTAAAACTTAAAAAAAGGAGACCTTTTTTAAAGTTACTCGGCATGCTATTTCTATCACACTCTGTGCTTAAGTCAGCTACAGCATTTCTCATTCTATGGCATTGCTATTTATTGTTTTGTTTTTACCTAGCAGTTTAAGCTCTTTGAGGAATAGAAACGTTTTTTTTAAAGTATGCTGTTTTTTATTCTTGACACCAAGTATAGTGATCAATCAAGTAATTAATAATTGTTAAATAAAGAAATGCATGAATGGATAAATGTATAAATTAAGTAACAGATTAGTTACTTAAATCTTGCTTTTATATTTCAAATTTTATTTTTTTAAAGATTTATTTATTTATTTGAGGGGGGAGGGACAGAAAGAGAGAGAATCCTGAAGCAGACTTCCCACCTACCTTGGAGCCTGATGTGGGGCTTGATCCCTAGATCATGAACTAAGTCAAAATCAAGAGCCAGCTGCCTAACTGACTGAGCCACCCAGACACCCTTTGTAGTTCCTATTTTATACAAATACACATAAATATATATTACTTTCTTAACAGTATCAGCAAGTATGAGAGCACCCAAAGATACTGTGTTCTCCATTCTACAAATACTGATTGATTAAAAAATAAAAGTGATTATTGATTCATTAAGGATCTTAGTAAAGGAAAATGATTATTTGTACAACTAATTATGATATAATATAGAGTGTGAGAAGAGGCACACAAGATAGGACTGTTTGCTCCTTGCATTTTAGTGGAAGAAATGACTTGTAGTAGAAGGCAACAAGGAAGACTTCCTTAAACAGATGGCTGAAACACTTGAGTACAATTCTGTAAGAAATCAGGGTGGGAGGGTATTTCGTAAGAGGAAGAGCTTGTGGAAAGGATTTGTTTGGACATTAGCCAGCACTTCCTGGTGCTCTCCTGGCACATTACACGTGAACAAAAGCAACATGGCAACACAGCCTGGAAAGGATAGGGGGTCAAAACAATGTGGAGACCGAAGCTTCTGTGCCTGACTCCAGCCTGAAGGGCTTCACTTTCTACAAAGTTCCACAGTCGATGGATCTAAGCAAAAACAAAAGTAGCTGGGGTGCCTGGGTGGCTCAGTGGGTTATAAACTCTGCCTTCAGCTCAGGTCATGATCTCAGGGTCCTGGGATCAAGCCCCGAATCAGGCTCTCTGCTCAGTGGGGAGCCTGGTCCTCCCCCACCCCCCGCCGCCTGCCTCTCTGCCTACTTGTGATCTCTGCCTGTCAAATAAATAAATAAAATATTTTTTTAAAAAGTAGCCAACAAAACAAGTGTAATAACAACCCTGGTGACAGAGGCAGACCTATATTTCTAACCTGAATTATCTTTTTTTGAAAATACTTACTAATTCTAGAATTAAGGAGGGTTTTAACAGAGCTCCCATTCAGTTCACAGATTGCTACATTCAGACAGAGGATTTTCCTTTTGGATCAGCTTTACATACCTGTTCTGTCAATAACCAAGAATTAATCTTAACCAAAATAAGCCCTGCTAGTGAAACAGATTACATGTAATTAGAACCGAAGTAATGCTGCTTCAACCACTAATGTGTTTCCATATTCATGAATACATACAGTTAAATGTAAATAATTGCTTAAATTCCTCTACTCAAAAAAAGAAAACCCTAGAACTATAGTTTTTTGGTTTTGTTTTGTTTTTTATAAAGTATAGAGATAAAAGGGCAAAAATGGATCTTAATTGCTTTGGTGTTATTTAATAACAGCATTACACTCTTGAAAGTGGAAAAATTAGTTTCAGATACCATGTTGCACATTTCCGGTTTCAATGGAACTAAAATAGCATGGAGCAAACCTTTTCAAACAACATACAGGATAATATCCCTTTTAAGTAATGAAAAGAACCATCTTTTTATAAAAGTCTCCTCCTTGTCAGAAAATATTTTCAAGGTGACATGTCAGTTAAATGAAAGAAGCATTAGACGAACAAGGGAGACATAAAATTTATTACGACTATAAAGCGTATGAAAAATTTCATATCTACGAAGAGACATCCTCCCTTATTTTTTACCATATTATTTTTCCCCCTAGTCAAAATTGATTCTACTTCTCAGATCTCCCAAAACTGAATTTAAAGTTTCAGCTAAGAGTCAATTCAAAGGTTATGTTTTGTTTGCTATTTTCAATCCTGTGAACCATCCTTTGGTTTTACAAACCTATGTAAGTTCTTCATTTCAGAACTCATACCCTAATGATTCCTATATGGCTGTGATTTCCATATTCTCCTTTAGGGTAATTTTCTCCACATACATTAGTATGATGACACGACTTGACTGGATCCCACTATTTTAAATTGGAAATTAAGTTATTCCAAATTCACACACAAGCTCGCTCCTTCCTTCCTTCCTTCCTTCATTCCATCCATGCATCTATCCATTCTTCCATTCACTGAGGAATATTTTTAAACTTTCCATGTATCTAAGAGCTGGCAATACTACATATTAACTAGAAATACGCAGAATTTATTATCTATTATAGGTACAAATAAGTGAACTGACGTTTTAAATCTTGTTAATAGGTCCTACAGTGATGGGAAGCTTTGGGGAGTAGATGCGACAAGAAACCCAAAACTGGAGGCTCAAGACAGCTCCCTTGTAAAACTGAGTTAATGATGATAATAGCTATTAAGATAGAGGGCGGGTTTCAGGGTGGGAGTAATACAGAAAGAGCTCAGTGATGGATGTGGTGAATTATATATGTTTGAATTTTAGAAGAACTCACAGGGTTGGAAATGTATAGGTGTCAATTACCCACCCATCAAAGAGGATGATATCACTCAGGAAAAACACAAGGTAAAAAAGTTAGAAGATCTAATAGGAACCCCAAACAGTAACTAAAGTAAATGGCCAAAGGAAAATATATTGCAAAAAAGAGAAGACTGACCCTGACAATTCTGAGTGGACAAATTAAACAAAATTGAGCAGAGACTATCAGAGGATGGTGACTTTAGTAATACCCATTCAGTCAAGAAGGGAAAATGGATTGAGAGGTAAACTATTTAGGAACAGTAATCTCTGAATATAGACCACTATTTCAAGAAATCTGGGGGTGACAGAAAGAGGACTATAAAGGGCAGTCGAGGGTATTATGGGTTTAGGAAGGTGAATGTGGGTACACATGTCTATCTATCTATAGATATATATGTATATAAGAAATGCATTTACCATTTTTTAATAGAAGAAGCTTGAAAACAACCAACATTTTTTTAAAATGTGGGATCTATTAGAAGGGGAGTTTGAATGCACAGGAAAAGATAGATATATCTATAAAGCAAGGTCTCGGAGAAGCAACTGGAGGGAGTATACATCACATGGAAGTGGTCCTAGATTGGAGATAGGGCACATCTATTGTTTAGCAAAAGGGAAAGAGGAAGAGAAAGAGTAGGAATGGAGTCAGGTAAAAATATTTGGTGGAACAAATCTGAGGAAGTTCCCATATGATGGGATAATAAAGAATTAGCATCATGGTAAAAGATTTGAGAAGAATGACATGTGTGCAGTAGCTTCTATATATTTACTGCGTGAGGGGCAACTGACTTGGGAAGCGATCATAAAAGCAATTTGCCATATTATAATAAGGCTCCAAAATTAAGATGAGGTGAGGGGTGCCTGGGTGGCTTAGTTGTTTAAGCATCCAACTCTTGATTTCCGCTCTAGTTGTGATCTCAGGGTCCTGAGATGGAGCCCTGTCTTGGGCTTCATGCTCAGCAAGGAGTCTGCTTCTCTCCTTCTCCCTCTCCGTCTACCCCTCCAGAAGTAGGCACAGGGTGCTTGTGTACTGTGTCTCTTAAATAAATAAATAAATAAATAAATAATTACATCTTTTTTAAAAAAAATAAGGTTAAATGACTTTAAAATATTTCTTAAGTTTTATAATTTGAAAGTTTTTACAATTGTCTCTCCTGCTACATGTGTATCCCATTTTCTCTTGTCTGACATCTAAGGAAAATAGAGCACTACAATTCACCAGCAGACATCGCTAACTCTGGTTTTGGAAAACAACTGCTTCTGACAGAAACTGACATGTAAACTTATGGGAAAGTTGGTAGTTAAATATTCTGTATTAACAGAAAAATCTTGTTTTGTGGATATAGGAAGTAAAGTCTTAAAAGAAATATAATTACCATTATCAGAATACAAATCTTTGATAATATCCTGAAATTAATACTCAGCCCCACCATTTATGCATGAATTTTTTTTGTACGGCATTAGAAATTCAAAACAGAAGAACTTTCACAGATACCTTTAAATATAAGTAGTCACTCAATCATTTTCCTGGAAATAGTCCTACGGTGGAAGATTTATTTGAAAAATTTCTCTTGATGTTATCTCCATTGTAATATTTCATGATGTTGACTATGACATAAGAATAAATGCCAGAGGAACATATTACTAAAACTTACATTTAAAAAGGACTATCTTATATTAAGAAAAAATGCCTCCAATCATGTTTGTAAGCCAACAAAACGTTGAAAAATAAACACTCAAGTAGCAGATTGCCGTATGTCCAGAGCCTAAACTAAATAAGTAAATATAATGTACTTCTTAATAAGAAGCTTTTAATTTTTCCACTAATGATAAGTATGTTATTTCAAATTATGAAATGAATCTGCTCCTTTTCTTTGTAACTATCACCAGATGACTTGATCTAAGTTTTATATATACCTGCTTCCTGGGCAAAAATACCCCTAGAAGGCAGACCGAATTTTATGTGTCTCTTGACATCCCACAAGAAAAAAAAAAAGGATGCAGACAAAAACTTCAGCTTAATACAGAATAAAAGGTAAGAAATTCAAAGTTTATTCTATACTTAAGGGTGTATACTTTTCATCTTCAAAGTACCAGTGTTTGATCTTAATGATTTCCCTTTTTGCTCTCTTTTAGTAATTTCTTTGAATACTATTTTTGACATAAAAGTCTATAACTAAATGAAAGATTTCCTATATAAAGGAAATGCATCATGGAAGAATGTGAATTTTTGAACTTCAAAGATATTTAAATATTATTGAGGTGAAATAGATTCTTTAAAAATAGATACTGAAGACACCTAAGAGGGAAGGTCATTTGGAAATTCTTCTAGGGGACTTAGCTATTTCTGACCCTTGGCCCAGGAGAAAGTCTCCATCTAGAAATGCAGTCTCCCTTGTTGGAACTAGCAGCTCCTTATCAGGACCATGCCTGGAGAGAAGAAAATATAGCCACCCTGCAAACGCAAATCCATTCAATCAGACTTGACCAGAACCAGCTGACAACTACCCTACTGTTTGCCCTCATCACACACTGGGAGATTATAGAATCACCCCAGGTTTGGACCTCTTTCTTGGATCTACCTAATCACGTGCCACTTTGAAGTACAGCCTTCCTGTTTGAGACCGGAAGTGTCTTTTTTTCTTTTCCTTCCCCCCCGCCCTTTTGGCTGTTATCCTAATTGACAGTAAAAGCTGAAGTTGAACTAAAATGAATAAATTAAATTGAGCTAAGAAGTCCATTTAAAACAGTTGACCTTTTCCAAAATGCTTGGGTCTCTGGTAATCCACATGATTCAGATGGCAGCAGCATGGGATCTGGAAGCCCTTGTGTCCACAGGCAGGGCTGAGTCCTTCAAATACAGGATACACAGCTGTCTGGTTTAGTCTTCCACTCAACCCAAGGAAAGAAATGCTTCATCTGACCTCCAAATCTATTTCTGCAGGTCAAAGTCTTTAAAGTCAAAATTTATTTTCCCCTGTTCTTAGCCCTAATTCCTATTGCTTCTCTTAAACCCACTTAGTTTATTCAAAGGAAGGGAAAAACAGAAGATATCATTTGCATAACCTATCTTCATACATTGTTACTACTGTTCCCTTTTCTACATCTCTTTCTCTCAAGGCTATTTCTTGCTTTTAGTCATTTGCATTGCTCTTACTCATTGCATTTGAGAACACTATGGTATTTGAATTTTTATATCATTTGTAATTTGGGTCCTTTTTCTCCTTAATGTTAACAACCATATAGAAAATTTTGTTACCAAAGAAACTTATCTCTCCCCACTTCGGTGCCAGGACAATGACGAACATTTAAGTAATGTAATACTGATCACGGAATATCACCTGTTAGCATCTACTGGGTTACAATGAATTATTACTATCTCTCCGTGGAATACCTTCAATTAAATTCACCTCTTTAATAGAATAGTCAATATTTTAGGGTCCTGGATATAAGATGTTTTCACAGAACACAAACTGCATACTTTACTATGGGAAAAAAACAACTATATATACGTTACTTTCCCATCAAGAATTCTGATAATCACTGTAGAAGGAAATTTCATTACTCAGGCCTGTGTGTGTGTATTTCAGCTACCTTGTCTTATTTGAAACATTTTAGGTAAAGAGTGATGGTCCTAACAGAACCTAAAACAATGTTTCTAATGGAAAATGGCCAAGATCACACAAGTGATTCTTGCTTCTTTTTTTAACCAGTGATTTCCCGAGTTTGATTTCTCTCACCTCCTACCCCAAAACGATTGTGATACCCAGTGTTAAAGAGCCCTCCCCTCATGACCACAGCCAGTCTAGGGCTGATCTGTTCTTTTAAGTTCCTCCTCAGAGAAACCTGTGTGAAGCTATAAATGGCCCATCACAATCACAAAGCTATAAATATCCATCACAATGCTCTCTTGGTGAGAGGTCTCACAGTCCTTTTGGTGCACTGTCTAGCTGCAGCTGCAAATTAATAAACCTAACTCTGCTTGACAATGAAAGCTTCTCTGAAGGTCTTTATCTGGTGGGTTTTATCCTAGTAAGAAGGGCTTTCAACAAAATCAATTATATCTAAGACATTTTCTAGTAATGACCAATATTTTAAAATATGCCCTTCTCTGAGACATAGAATTTGAAAGATAATATGGAATTCGGGAACATCTTGTCCAAATCCTTTGTTTTTATATGGTAGGCAAATGAGACCCAAGATTGATTCAAGGTCCCTGGACATTAGTGAGAGAACCATAATTAACACTAATGTTACTCCCTATATTGCCCAGCGTACCTTCTCCATAAAGCCTGTCACTAACTGTAAAGTCCCATGCATTTGTGGTCCTTTCAAAAGTACCCAGAATAAATCCTTGCTGTATAGGAAGCATATAAATGAACACCAGTTTTTAACTTGTTTCTTCAGGCATTTGGACCAACATTTAGAAATGTCCTTTCCAAAGATACTTCTCTTCTTTTTAGTGATTTTCAATTTCACCCATATAAACAAAAAGATTCTGAAAATATTAAGAAGATGGCATGGAATTCCTCATGCACAATATGCTGAGGCTGTTCTCTTATTCTTGCTGAAGTGCTGTTGCCTGGCTCTGATCTTGGCTCTGCAGCATGTAAGCTGCATGCTAAACTGAAACGACTGACCCTGGCCAAACAACTCCAGCACTGCTGCCAAGCCAGAAGAAAACAACAATACCTATCACATAGAGTTTTAAGTTTAAGTAAGTTAATACATAGAAAATACCTAGAATAGAGCTGGGCTCTTTCATTGAGAGTCACTAAATAAATATTAGCTCTTGTTTTTACGATGTCAGTTACCTATGAAGAATTATTATTGTCACCATTGGAATTCTAAAATATCCATTTTCATATTTTATATTTACATTTTGTAAGCAACAAATGTGACCTTTTTATAACTAACAGATGTTATTTTTTTGAGCAGTTTTACTTTCACAGCAAAATTGGGCAGAAAATATAGAGATTGTGCATATGCTCTGCCCCGCCCCCACAAACTCCCCCATTATGAACATCCCCCACCATACGGGCACACTTGAGATGACTGATGGACCTACACTGACTGACACAGTATTATCACCCCAAATCCATAGTTTCCACCAGCGTTCACTGTGGGTTTAGACAAATGTATAATGACACATTTCCATCCTTTTGGGATCATGCACAGTATTTTCGCTGCTCTAAAACCCCTCTGTGCCCCATCAGATTTTCCCTCCCTCCCCCTAAACCCTGATCTTTCTACTGTCTCTATAATTTTGCTTATTGTACATCCCACATAGTTGGAATCATATAGTATGCAGCCTTTTCAGATTGGCTTCTTTCACTCAGTATTATGAATGTAATGTGTCTCCATGTCTTTTCACTGCGTAATAGCTCATTTCTTTTTAGCATTGAATATATTCCATTTTCCAGATGAACCACAGTTTATGCATTTGCCTGCTGAAGGACATCTTGGTTGCTTCCCAGTTTGGGCTATTATTAATAAAGCTTTTAAGAACATACACTTACAGGTTTTTGTGTGGATGCAGATTTTCAATTCTTTTGCGTAACTATGAAGGAGTGTGATTCCTCGACCATATAGTAGGAATACATTTATTTGTGTAAGTAAACTTCACCTTTGAAATAGAACATTTTTACTCTTCTTACTATTCTTGCCATTGTTCACTGATCTTTAAGCAGGTTCTGTTGAACCTACATATAGGAACATTGTGCAGTGACAATAAGTCATCTTCAAAGACACTGACAGCTCCTGAAATACAATAAACCCTACAAAGTGTAGGGTAGTACTTTGGATGATCTCCATCTTGAGGAAATGAAATAGTCAGGAAAAATATTCAGTAGGAAAATTCAGTTAATTTTTATCACATACAGTATAACTTGCCCATTTCTTTCCATAACTCTTGTTATTTCTACTCCCATTTTATTCTTGTATGACTTTTTATGACTATACTCCCCATGATGACTTCAAAATACTTTTCATACTCACGTACTCATACATTAACTCTACAAAGATTTTCTGAACATCTTTACTCATGCACTATATGTAATTCCAAGGATATAAAGATGGACATCGGTACCATTTTTAGAAACTTTTGGTCTAAGAATAAATAAAACATAAAGGAGTAAACCAGTGTAACAATATAAATATGTATGAAGCGTTAAATTAGCAGATAAAGTAGAGACCAAGTTCACTTGAAGTGGTGGAGAAATCATCACAAGAAAAAAAAATTGACTTTCATTTATGTCATCAACATATCATGCCTCTATTACTGCATTAACAACTCTCTCCAGATGCATTTTTAACACTGCAATTACAGAGCTCTTGCTACAGTGCAAACTGATCAATGAACTGATTTTTGGCATAGCATATTATGGGTAAGTGATTCATGAGTTAGTTTATGCCAATCCCCAGGCTACATTGTATATTACAGTATTCTGGGACTCCGTGCAGTTTTCTAACGATGCTCAGCTTTTCCCAGTTATCACATTTCGGCTCCTGCTTCCTCATCCTGTAGTAATTATTCTCCTGGCTATTTATAACCCTATTAATAACTGTTTCTTCAACATTAGATTATATTCCAATTCCTTTGAGAAAACATTCCGTAATCCCTAAGACGGCGTAAGACAGTTTTTCTTTATGCTCTCGTAAGATCTGTTTTACCACAAATAAAATTCTTCATACTGCAAGTAATTTCCTGATTACTCATCTGTACTCCCCAGGGGCAGAAATTTGCATAGTGACTAGCACAGAATAAGTACCAAGTAAGTACTCATTGAATGAATAAGTGAGTGGACAGACAGATTGAGAGCTAAGGGGTTAACATTTGGTTTTATGGGTTGGGAGTATAAAGAAGAAACAATTAGTGACACAAATTTAATTTGGAGTTCAAAATTTGAATTAAATTAGTGTCATGATATTCCCCTATGAGTTCCATCATGTAATTTAGATTTCAGGAAAAAAAAATAAGATTCCATCAAAGTTTCATCATAAAGGTAAAACTAACAATAATTTCTCTGAGAAATGCTATGATACAAAATCTATATTATTTTGCAAAATTATATCAAGAACTAGAAATAATTACATATTTATTACTTAATAAATTAAATATTACTTAATAAACATTTATTTATATTTTTAAAAATTAGCATGAAATATTAGCATTATAAGGAAATTAGAGGAAGTTGACCATAATAAACCAAAAAAATACCCCCAAGCAATACTGTGTTAATGTATTTCTTCCAAAATTGAGACATTACACATTAATCTAGAAAATTACACTCTTAAGTTCAGTGCTTTACACTCTAATTCAACAATTAGCACTCAAATAATTACTTTTGACTTATTAATTCTCACTCAAAATACCACACTAGGCTAATGCAAAAACTCCTCAGTAAGGTCTCTACTGTGTGAAGATAGGAAAGTTATTCATATAATTCACAAATACTGATAGTTGTCAAAGAAAACTATGCTTACCAAATGTATTCTATATTTAACAGCTATGATCATTTGAGTATGAACATATTTATATTCATTTTGGTTTCCAGTTAATATTCTTGACTAAAATCAGTGTCAATATTTTCAATTCATTAAAAAACCTGGGTTTTAATGTTAATTAAGATGTGTCTCAGAGGGACGCCTGGGTGGCTCAGTTGGTTAAGCGGCTGCCTTCGGCTCAGGTCATGATCCCAGCGTCCTGGGATCGAGTCCCACATTGGGCTCCTTGCTCAGCGGGGAGCCTGCTTCTCCCTCTGCCTCTGCCTGCCACTCTGCCTGTGCTCGCTCTCTCGCTCTCTCTCTGATAAATAAATAAAATCTTAAAAAATAAAAAAGATGTGTCTCAGAGACACCTAGATTATACTCATATCCATTCATGCAATTCAGAATACATTCATTAAATGTCACATGTTTGGAGGCATTGTTGTAAGGACTGTGAGTCACTTGTTCTCAAGCTTTATTGGGAATAATTATTATTTATTATGCCTGCTAAATATAAATTTCTGGGCTCTACCCATGGAACTGTTTATTCAATATTTTGGGGTAGAATTCTACAGTCTGCATTTTAAACCAGCATGGGGATAATTCTGATGGAAATTGTATACTCCATGATCAAAGATAGTGCTGTGATATGTGGAAAGATACCTATAAAAAAACACCTTTTTATAGGTTTTGCCTGCCTTGCCTTCAAGATCTTACAACCTATTATAGTTAATGTGACTCATATACAAAACCATATTCTTGGGGAGGGGGCTTAGGAACTAATAAAAGTTTTGGTGCTACAGGGCTTCTGGGTGGCTCAGTCAGTTGATTGTGCCTCATTTCAGCTCAGGTCATGATTTCAGGGTTGTGGGATCTGGCCAAGTGGGGCTCAGTGCTCAGCATGATGTCTGCTTGTTCCCTCCCCCTCTGCTCCTCCCTCCACTTGTTCTTTCTCTAAAATAAATAATTAAATTTTTAAAGAGAAATATGTATCTGCTAAATATCCAGGGTGTTGAAGAAGTCCTTGACTATATCTTAGAGAGTTAATTCAAATACTCCAAATCTAGGAAGACCTGAAATTAATAATAGTAAAAGAAAGGGAGACTTGGTATTTGTTTTTAATAACCAACATTTGGTACCTTGGAATTGCCAGTCCCATTTGCTAATGTTTATGTATGTATATTTTAATTGCCCTGCTTTTTCAACTTTTCCAGCCCTATACAGCTGGCTCCAATGGAAGACCCAAACCCAGTAGTCCCAGAAGTCATCTTCAGAGATAGTTTTACAAGGTGGTTTCACCAGCACTTAAGAGTTTCAAATCAACTCACGCTGATCAAGCACAATGCCACATTTAAACAAAGGCTCATGATTCCAGGTCTGATTTCCCCCAGGGTTTTCTCACCCAGAAGACATCTATTTCCTCTTATTCTCTTTTCAACATGTCCAAGCATGAATGAATTATTTCTTCCCATTTTCTACATGATTGTTTTCCTCTGGGACTTGAGAGGAAATGTAAAACAGGTGTTAGCCCGCACAGTACACAGTGATGGTTTTATCCCCTTGAACACAACGGGGAAGTCTAACTCGTTCTCAGATAATAATTATAGTATCCTGATTCTAACTCTATACAATTAATACCAGCTGTATCAGACATGGTCCAATCCAAAAAACAAACAAAAAAACCCCAGGGATTATTCTAGCTATTTTAGAGTTAATACAACACAAGAAATTGATGTATAGACATTTAAAGATTAGTAGAACAAAACAAGATGTTGAAGACCATAGATATTAGTAATTATAAAGAGCAGCTCTCACTCTTAGGGTTGAAGGAAAGAAAGAGATAGGATATCCAGAATTAAGAGAGTTGAAAGACAAGTTTACTTCTCAGGATGGACAATGGAAGTCTAATGCTTCCTGAATCACATTCAAACCTCTGTTGGGGCACCACAATGCTGGGATCAGACTCTCAGTAGTAGCAAAGGCAGCTGGCACAGGTAGCTTCAGAGGCTAAAACACAGCTGCCCCCATAACTGCTAAAAGTGTCTGGAGGCATGGGAATGACACTCTGGTGTGGGTTAAATGCTGACAAGAACTGGAAACAGGAAGGACGTTTTCTTCCCCTTCCCCCTTCTTAAGAGCCCTTTTTAGTATCTCTCATTGGCAGAAAAGTAACAGGACACTGGCTGGCAAGATAATTTGGGAAACATAATTTATAGACCTCATGTAACTTGGGAATTCAGTTGAGAGTTTAGAAAATGTAGTTTGCATAATCACCGAACAATTTTTAGGAGGGTGGTCTGGAGCAGAGACACAACAGGTAAAGGACCAGCACAATAGCCATGACAATCATTTTACATTTGTGAAGTCTGGGTCTTAGGAAAGACAGAACAATTGTGCACCACCACTCATTTCACTGGGACATGGGAGACAATAAAAGTATTTAATCTGGTTGAAATCAACAGGGTATCCTAAGAAAAAATGAAATTGGCTGTCTGAAATGACAAATAATTAAAAGCTATTGTTTGACTGTTCATAAGCTCCCAATACTGAAATAGCTTCTTCTTCTTGGAAGACCAATTCTCTGCCTAATATGACTTCATGGTGGCTTGGGGTACCATATCTCAGCAAAGCACCAGACTGTCAGTTTAAAAATATTACTTTAACAGCAGGGCAGACATGGGAAAAATAGAAGCAAAGAGACCATTATGCATTATAAAAACAGTTCAGGCAAGAGATAGGGAGGACCTAAGTTAAGAAAGTAGCAATAGGATTAGGAAAAAAGACTATATTTAAGAGAAATTGAGCAGGTAAAGACAACAGGACTTTCTAACTCTGGGGAGTGAAGGAAGCAGAGGAACCTTGGCCAACTCCTGAATCTCAGACTTGATAGGATATAAGTGGTAGTGTGTCCACCAAATGTGGAAGATTAAAACACAGATTTGGGTGAAAATTTGACAAGTTTTGTTTGGGGCTCATTGACAACACAATCTAGGTCTAACTGTTGCATGAATATCACTGGAATTTGTGATATTGTTTGGATACTGGCCTTTCAATATATGGATTTTCCCTTGCAATTCTTTGTGGTTGAGTAAATCATTATTTCTTAGAGAAATAAAACAAAACAAAACAAAAAAACCAAGGCATTTTATATTGTCCTACATTATAGAGACTGCTGATTATTTTCCTCGCCTCTTATCTTCTCATCCTCCCTCAAAAACAGTCTTTCAGGAAGATCAAAAACATGAACACATTCTGATATCTGAAACATTTGTGCTTTTGTAAACACTCTGTCTGGAATGAATTTCATCCCATCTGACCATTTTTGATCCTCAATGGACATCAGTACAGATGTAACTTTCAGGATGTTATTCCTGGATAAATAAACAAATAGATAAATATGAAATTTATTTTTCTCCCTATTACGTACTGTCTGTGCCTCATATTTTTCCATTTTTTCTTATATTTTTACAATTTAGCTTATTTCCTTACATATCTGTCTCCCTTCTAGACTTTGAGCACCTTAAGTGTATAAAGGTAATATACATATATTTAAAAAACATACACACTAGAAAGAGCAAGGAAATTGCTAATGACTCATACTGGTAAAATATTAGGTAAATCAAGAGATACCTCAAATTGCTCTAGTAATAAAATAGGAAAAGGAAGGGAGGCAATTTGCAAAAAAAGCAATAACCAATAAAAAAAAAAGTGATGTTCCACTTCAGCAGTCAGTAAAATACACAAAGACACAGCCAAGAAAGATCCCCTCAGCTTAGGTTAAACTTTGGACAGGCTTCCTCCTGACTCAAAATCTCTGACCTCCCTTTTCTTAGAGCACTTACTTAAAAAAAAATTGCTATTATAAATAGACTATTGGTGACACATGAATTTGAAAAATGCAGTTGTTTTTCACATACAGGAAAAACCTATGTATGTCTGTATGCACACACATGTATTATGTCAAGGTCCACAACCGAAGATAAACAAGATCGTTAACACTTCCTTAAAACTCAAAACCATCTGGGAGATTCAGGGAAGATACCTTTGCAGCACTGCTGCAGCACTGTCTTTGGAAACTCCTAGATCCACACAAAAACCACACAAGACAATTAGATAGCAAAGTCAACATCATACACTATTTGACAACCCAACTCATGAAGTTACCCTCATGAACCTCAACATGCAAATGCATGAGGATATACTAGCAATAGTCACGAAACCTATTGCTGTCAGCATGTCTGCAGAAGAAAGCAGTGGGAAGCAACACAACATGTTACAGACCAGAAAACAAAAGAATGCAAAATAGCCAACTGTTATGTACGGGGAATCAGGTTGAAAGACAGCAGAGGATTGGGAGACATTTTCCCACTCTAATAGTGAAAGATAATATAAGGCTAATGGGCTGGAGGCTCTGACTCCAATATCAACTGGCAAGTCTTTCTTACTATTTGGGGGTCCACAAAGAAGATAAACTGCTGGAAGTGGAATCAGGAATTACTGGGACAAGGTCAATAGAGAGTTAGGAAAGAGAGGATATGAGTAAATGTAGGGGAAGGGACAGAGCCAGAGTATCTCTGAAAAGAAGTCACCATATTTTTTTTTAACACTACATGAAAACAATAGGATTGGGAACTCGGTTAATTTAGTAAATCTACCTGAAACATGCCTCCTTTTAAAAATTTAGAAAATTTAAATTCATATAAAGATAAGCATCAGAAAAGGATTGAGGTCAAATCCTGTACAAAGTTATTATAACAAAAAGGGTATTCTGCTATTATCTCTACAGTGAAAGCACACCAGAATGACATGCTCAGAAATCAGACCAAAAATCTAACACACCATTTTCAAAATGAGCTAAAAGACATTAAGAAAAGAATATAAGACACCAAGTAAGGACATAAACCATAATTAGAGAAATTCAGAAAGGAGGTTAGAGATTTTGAAAAAAAGAAAAAAAGGAAGAAAAAATATCATTTAAAATAGAATCTAGGAGTGTAAGGGTGAAGAATACCACTAGTAATACCTTAATGGAAAAAGGAAGTGAAAAAGGCAGATATTTAAAATGAAAAATACATTTAAAAACAGACCAAAAGTATTGAAGAATGTACTTACTGATAAGCAAATACAATTCAACAAAGGTCTAATAGGTCTTCTTAAAGAAAAGAAAATCAGAACAACGGAACAGAACAATTACTTAAAACTATAACTCAAAATTATCTGCTCAAATATTTGATATTACTTATTTAAAAGATATGTTATGTCACTGAGAATGTCAACTCAGAACTACCAACACAAAGCTATATTCTAGCTGTGCCTTAATGAAAACAAGGCATTGGGCACTGAGAGGGTAAAAATATAATACATGGTTTATCAAGGGTAGAAAATTAGATTGTCAAGATATTTGCCAGCAATGCTTTTTTTCAGAACAGCAATCAGTGCATACTGAAGAGATACAAGGAAAGAAAATGTAATCCAACATTGTTCTATCTAGAAAAACTGACTTTCATGTAAAAGGGTCAGAAACTCCTATCACCAAGTAAGAATTTGTGAAATAGTCTTTAGAAGTCCTGCTTAAGAAATGTATTAGAAAAAAAAAAAAGAAATGTATTAGAGAGACTTTGACAGAAGAACTCGTAGTGAGCATTACAAATATAATTACTGGAAGAATAAATTAAGTGTGCAGATATAGTAGGTGACCTGATGCTATCTCTGCCTATCTATCCATCGCTCTATCTAATCTATTTACCTATTTTATATTCTTGCTGAGGAACAATCTATATGACCTCTGCATTGGGTTGTTTGATATATATATATATCAATATCTATTATAACCATAAAATGGGATTAGAATATGAATAAAATGGGCAAAATTGTAACTCATTTTAGTAATCACAATTAGTAGGGGCAGTTTTAGTATTTTTATGATAATGTGATACATCTAATGCAGAGTAAAACAAATGAGTATGAGATTTTTTTTTCTTTTATCACCTGTGTCTTTAAGAATCTTGTCTTGTTTACTGGAGCCCACGGTCTCTTATGGTTCGTTTCCTTCTCTGATTTCCCTACCTTCATTTTCCCCTTCCTTCTCCTAATGTCCTCCATGCTATTCCTTATTTTCCACAAATAAGTGAAACCGTATGATAATTTACTTTCTCTGTTTGACTTATTTCACTCAGTATAATCTCCTCCAGTCCTATCCGTGTTGACGGGAAAGTTAGGTATTCATCCTTTCTGATGGCCAAGTAATATTCCATTGCATATATGGACCATGTATTCTTTATCCACTCATTCATGAAGAGCATTTCAGCTCTTTCCACAGGAAGCAAACTGAGGGTTTGAGAAGGGAGAGGGATGGGAGGATGGGTAAATCTGGTGATGGGTATTAAGGAGGGCATGGATTGCATGGAGCACGGGGTGTTATACGCAAACAACGTTATCATGGAGCACGACATCAAAAACTAATGATGTACTGTATGGTGACTAACATAACATAATAAAAAAAAGTATCATTAAGAAAAAGAATCATGTCTTGTGCCTAGATTGTGGACTTAAAAATACTGTTTCTTATGAAAACAAACCAAGGGTCATGTAAAAATGGCTGATTCCATGTCTATGACAGATAATGAATAAACTACATTTGGAATATTTTCTTACTCTATACAATGAAACTAGTGAAGACTTTAAGGATCATGTCAAAAGAACTCAAGAGCCAAATCGGAGAAGGGCCAGTTGGCAAAATGTGGGACAATCTGGACTTCAATAAGAATCACAAATGTTTTAAAAACTGATTTTGCCATGTTCTTAAAAACAGTTGGTCACCTTCTGAGAAAGACAGGGAGGGTACAAATTAAATAAAAAGAAATACCCAAGAACCTATCCTGCCTTTCCTGAAGATCATAATTAAAATAGATAATTAGATCACTGAAGTTGACTTTTGTCCTGAGAGTACCTGTGAAAGAAGATAAAGAACACTAAAGAATAGGGAAAAAATACATAAGAAATTTCAGATGTGTAAGTATATGAGGAATTTCACATACCTATGAAAAAAAGTATAATTCAATGAATTATCATGGTAATAGAAATTAATATAGGATAACATACTGTTCTACTTCCAATCTTTGGAACAATATACAAAGTAGTGAAAACAGGGGGAAAAGTGTTTGTAAAAATGGGGATCAATAAATAATAATGAACTCTTATTTATTGCCAGTAAGAATATAAATTTGACACAATCACCCTGTAAAGCAGTCTGACATTTCCTAGTAAAGCTTAACATATGCATGCTTTGTTTTGAGACATTGTCACGACACTTCTAGGTATATACTGCAGAGACTCTTGTACATGTGAATCAAGAGAGGTTTCAAGATGGTTTATAGGAACAAAATTCACAATATCCAAACACTGAAATCAACTCCAATATCCACAAACTATAGAATAAACAAATGGGTGTATGTATCCATAACTTAGAATACTATACCTTGGCAAACTAAATGAGTACATCAAAACCCATCAATATGGATGAACTTCAAAATTGTAACATTTAAGAGAAAGAAGTTCACCATATAACAACAAAAACTACATGATTCCATTTGTATAAAGTGCAAAACCCAAAATATATTGTTTCTGAATGCTTACAACTCTAAAAAAGAGGAAAAGGCAATGATTTTTACAAAATTTATGATCATGGTAAACTCCTAGAGTGGAATGTGTTCAGAAAGAGGAACACAAAGATATGGAGATATTCTATTTATTAGACTGGTAGAACAAATTCATTTTATTATTTTCCTTAAACTGTGCATGTGTG
Source organism: Mellivora capensis (assembly GCA_004024625.1). NCBI lineage: Eukaryota > Metazoa > Chordata > Mammalia > Carnivora > Mustelidae > Mellivora > Mellivora capensis. The sequence goes on along the minus strand of PISX010011006.1, from coordinate 19,589 downwards.
AGTATATGTGTATAATTATAGATTTTTTCTATATCTATATATCTACAGTTATCTCTGTATTATTGTTATGACTTCATTGGGTTGTATGGAATATTCTTTTCTTTCTTGCTGGTTCATGGAAACATTTAAGAAAATCTTTGCACAAATTTTACTCAATAATTCTTTTGTTTAGGTGGGCGGGGATGGATTGGTGACTCTTGTAATGCTGTGTATGGATTAGGTGCTTTAATTTTCACAGGGATGTTTCTTGGAGAGTACTGGCATTATCCCCATCTTAAGGAAATTTAGGCATAGAACAATTACCTGTGTAAGCTAAGTGGTAAATTACTTGTGCAATATACACTTTGTTTACACTTCTATTTTTTAATCAGTTCACTGTTTTGCTAGTAAAAGTAACTGTACACTCAAGGCACCTGGGTGGCTCAGTGGGTTAAGTGTCTGCCTTCGGTTCAGGTCATGATCTCAGGGTCCTGGGATTGAGCCCTGCATCAGGCTCCATGCTCAGTGGGGAGTTTGCTGGTCTCCCTCTCCCTCTGGCCTCCCCCCCCCACTTGTGTGCTCTCTCTGAAATAAATAAAATCTTTACAATAAATGACCAAACAGAAAATACCTGTCATCGTTCCTCTTTGCCCAACAAATTAAATACAAAGTATTTGCTCTTGAATTCAGAATCCACTGTAATATTTTCAATCAACATTTTTAGACTTCCAATGATTTTTTCAAGCCATTTGAATAATGTCGTTCCTCCTGAGCATGCTCCTTATTTCCCCTCTCCTCACAAACCCCCAATCTTTGTTCACCATGCATGCTCTTCAGAGGATACCATCTTCCTCCCTATTGTCAAGAGCTGAAACTAAATCATGCATCCACCCTCCCAAATGCTATTTTCTCATAAACATTGCCATCAATTTCTTTTTTCAGATGGCCCTTTTCCTGTCTCCTCTATGCAGTATTATCTGATTGCCCCATTTAGATAGTCTCTCTCCTTTCTCTTAGTTCACATAAAAGGTTGATTTATCTCTGTTGGAATTTAACATGATTCAGGGTATTGTGCAATATATTTCTTCAGTGCTCATCACAAGCTGGTAGAGTTAAAAGTGAAACATTTCTGCTGACATACCAGAGGCACTGTTCCAAAATGGAAGGCTTCAGACCCTGAGAAAAGACAGAGGTGGTTCTCCATTGGTGTAGGAAGTAAACCCATGGCTAAAAGCAATCAGACAGGCTGATAACCAAAACTACATAGAATACGTCTATGTTATTCTAATTCTAATTGTTATAGTTCCTAATGCCTCCATGTATGATGCTGCCTTGGTATGCTAATACAGAAATGTAGATGGTGTATTGTAAGAGTTTATGCTACTTTAATAGAGACTTAGAGATACAATAAATAAGGTATGTAATAAACAAGGCATGCATTGTTGTTCCTTAGAGAAGGAATGGTCCTTAGACAAGCAGCAACAGCATCAAGTAGAAGCATGTAAGTAATGACTGCCTTTCAGACCCCCGTATTATATAAAATTCTGGGCCCGGGTCACATCTTCTGTTGTTTATATTAATTATTTATAGTTAGGTGAGCCCTTCATTGGTCAAAAACCTACATGAAATACTTCATGGTATGGAAGTCATGAAAGAACTAAAAGTATACCTGACTTGTTTCTACATGATCCATTTTATCAGTGAATCCTGACTGAGACTGTAGCAATTTCATAACTGTTATGTTGATTTGCAACCAAAATCTAGAAAAAAATAGACCTGGATAGAAAGGTGATTTGTTTCTGGGTTTATTGACATGACTTTAGGACTTTAGGTAAGCCATGGTAAAATGTATCTGGTAATATTTTCTTTAGTGTTCATTCTTTACTTCCTCTATTGGTCACACAGTCATATTCAGCATTGTGCTAGTTCAAAGAGACCAGAACTTCTTTGTTTAATGTCCTCTGGCACGGTAGAGATTTGGTTATGAGATTTGCAGGATAGCGGTTGATCTGGGATGCGTGCTAGGAGGCTTCACAAGCTATAATTGATAAGTCTTCCCTCTTCCCCTCAGTGGTTTAACATCAGTTCTGTGTCTAAGCCGAAGCAATGGAAATCATTCCATAGGCTTTCAAGGACAAGCCTCTTATTTCAATTCTATTATTTAGATCCATGAATGTGATATATAACTTTTCAAGAGAATGAACAATGATTTTAGATGATTCATTAGATATCCAGATTCCATTACCAAATCTTGTTAACAAAATAGCAAGCAGCCAGGATGAGGCCCAATTTAATTAGAAGCCAAAACGAAAGTGTATAACCAGAATAATATTCATAGTGATCACCGCTTAATTAAAATATATTCATCTTAGATATCTATTGCATTTCTTTTTAGTATAATTTTCATCAGCAGTATAGAAACTGTAGTAGGTGACAATTTCAAAGTGTTTATAATTTTGAACATTGGACAGAATCTGGAAGGGTTTCTTTGTGAATTTTTTTATGGCTTTATCATGATCCTTCAGTATTAAGCACTGTAAAATACACATTAGAGTGTACAGTCATTTTTCAAGATTATTTTCACTGTGTCACAAACGTTTGAATCTAAGTAACCTTATAAAGAAGATTAATTTTTAGCATCACTGAATAAAGTAAACACATAAGCTCTTTAGTTATTTTCAGTAAACTTTCTTAGGTGGAGGATAATTTATTAAAGGGCTATTTATCTCACTTTGCAAAGTAAACTAAGTACATTTTATTTTAACTGAATTTGGTGACACGGTAATGTTAGAAAGAATATACATACTTTTAATATGCTTATTTGGAACTATTATTCTTTTGGAACTACTTTTTTAAAGATCATTTATTTATTTGAGAGAAAGAGAGAAGGGTTGGGGGCAGAGGTAATCTCAACCAGAATCTCAAGCAGAATATTAAGTTGACTTTGTGCTGAGCATGGAGTCCCATGCGGGGCTCGATCCCATGAACTTGAGATCATGACCTGAACAGAAATCATGAGTTGGACACTTAACTGACCAAGCCATCCAGGTGCCCCCTTTGGAACTATTATTAATGTAAACAAATACATGCCTGCCTTATCTGTTCGACGTATTTTATATTGGAAAGAAAAATCATCAGCAGATAATATAATTTCTACAAAATAAATAATTACATAGTGTTAGTAATTCTGGAAAGAAAAATAAAGATTGCATTTTCTAAGGAAAATGCCACTTATAATTTTTTTTTTTAAATTCTCCGTGACCTCTATGCCTGAGATTTTGAAATAAAGGTGATTTACGGTGAAAATAAGTTTAGGGAAGCCAACAATTTTCATTTACTCTATAATCCTGCATTACTAAATAAATCAGCAACCTTTATTCTTCAGTGGTTAACAACATATTATTTTCATTTTACCATGCACATGGAATACAGTATTCTCTTCCAAGGTCATTGTTAGTACCATGCTGTAGATGCATTTGTTAGAAGCTGCTCTAAGGTTAATTACTAAGTGACAAGTCCAAAGTCAATACAAACTATTTACTTTTGGCAACAGAAGGTGAACCGAAATTTCCCTCCAGATCTAGTAACTTTATATTTCAGTGTATTACCCTTCTACTTCCAAATTCATCCCCATTATGTTGAATACTTCTAGTATTCATAAGCTTACCTCCTGAGATAACACACAGGGGGATGCGTCATAAACTGGAGGGTGCTGCCAATGGCTGGTAACATATCCCTACTTTTCTTAGGGCATGGTTAGCAGTTTGTGGAACATGGAATCATTGAGAACAGAGATGACAAATGGTTTCAGAACTGAGTCCTGGATTCTTCAAATTCTTAGCATTTGGGTTGACAATGAAAACCCACAAAAGAGAAGAGGAAGAGAAGCTCATGAAATAAGAAACTAATGGCTGGCAGTCCTTCTGAAGGAGCCACACAATGAACCTTCTGCGGAGGCATTCTGAGAGCACCACAGGAGAAAAGACATCTGAATACACATTTATCGATCTTTATTGTCACTTACACCTACTCAGTTAAAATTATCTCTAAGACTGCTAAACACACACACACACACACAAAACACACAAAATACTGCTAAACACACGATATAACGTTATAGGAGCAATGGTGACTATGACAATAGAAGTTATCTCAGGCCATCAGAAGACTGAAAATCACCGTACTATTCCTGAATGTATCGTATCTGAGTCAACTTGTGGTCAAATTCATTTTGCCTGAGTTACCAGAGTAAACCACTGTATCAACATGAATTTGGTCACAGGTTACATAGTCTTTGTTTTTGAAAATGGAAACTCAAATTATATTATCACATGAGAATTGCAAGCAGTGTTATTATTCTAAAACTATACATGAAATGGTTTTGTGACAGCCTGTGTTTTAGTGGCATTTTGGGTTGTTTTTCATTTGAAATTATCAGAATTTGGAGATATTAGAAGAATAGTCAGGTAGTTGAAAAAGTATGGATGATAGTGTCAGTAGGTTTGCTCTGCCTGGCTAAAAGAACAGAACTTGTTTTTCTCCACTGATGTTTAGTACCTGCAATCAATTAGCAACCTTGAAAGGAGAGTGAGTGTCATAGGAGAGGCAAAATGAAGGTTCAAAGCCATTTATATCCTGTAATTCCAAGTTACTAGTGAAATAACCACACCTACACAAACGAGCCAAATTCAATACAATAAAAAAATATAAAGTTTCTAGAAGATTGGGATTTTTAAATCATCTTACTGAAATAAGAAAGTGTTTTCAGTTTTCCAAGAGTAAACACTGCACAGTACAGGTGGCGGCTTTTTATAAGAATCACATCAGCTATCATTTGAAAACTGACAGCCATCAGTTTTAGGAGCTAAATATTTGTTAAATTATTTGATACCATCCGTGATGAAAACAAAGTCATACCTAAAAAGTATATAAATATTTTGATGTTAAAACTTTGCACTTTTTTCTGAAATCAACACAAACAAATGCAGACAGAATATCAGGTCAAGTGATAATTAGTAAAATATTCATCAACTTGAAAATTCTCATAAATGGAGCAAAATTAAATTTGCAGAACATAATATTAGTATCATTCCATATATATATTGCATATATACATATACATACATATATGTATATACATACATATATGTGTAACTATTTTTAATGAGACATTTTTGAGGTGAGAAATGAAATGTATTCTACTTACAATTTGTTTAATAAAGAATCACATCAGTGTACAGAAGAAATAAGAGTGCATTTCAAGTCCCTTACACAAATGACACCAGGTAAACTTGCTAGAGCACATGAGTTTTAAGTCATTAAGACCACCCAAAACTATGTCTTAGCTTGCTTTAGCAATATATCAAATGAGTCAAACACAAGGAAAATATGATAGTATTTTATAAAAATAGAAATGTGACCTCTGCTTTGCTACTTTCTCTGTCCCTGTTTATTTCAGCCTACTATCCACAGTGGTTTCCTAACCACTTATTAAAAATTGAAAGGCGACAGCTATAAACTGAGAAACATGAGAAGCAACCCACTTACAGCAGACGTGGATTTTTTTTAATGTTTGCCTGGAGTTGCTGAAAACCATCTATCTCTTCAATCTCTCCAATTCTGATGGATAGTTGCTCGTACCACACCTGTCCCTATCAGTAATAACTGAAAACAGGATTTTGAAGTAAAAGTGCATTCTTGCTACCTTGACAAGTATGGTTTTGTGTGAAAATTATTAATAGTTAAATATCCTCCACTGTCTCTACTTCTCTTATGAAACAAACAAAACAACAGTTGCCTATTAATGCAGAAGGAGTTCTTGAGCTTATAAATAACTCCAAGAATGAAAAAATCCCTATAAAAATGCTAATTCTACCCTTACACACACACTAATTTATAGATGAAATTTCAACCTAAACTTTTTTATAATAATGTTTATTTGCTAAAACCCTAATATTCAAATGACAATGAAATCATAATACACATAAATATTCAAGAAAAAATTAAAAAAAAGAAAGATTAACTAATATTAACCTAATAGGTAAGTATCAATATTCTAAAATACAATGGAGGACATTTTAACTCTTAATAAGAATTTTTTTTCTAGAAAACACTTTCATTTGCTTTTCCTATTTCTTCCCTTTTCATTGTTTTGGCCAAAACAGCAAAATATAGAAAACACAAGAATCAATCTGATAAACTATATTAATACTAATAACAAAAGCACATATCCTTACCTGCTCCTAAACAAGTAGAAGATACTTAATTTTCACTAGGAAAGCAATTTCCTAATATATCAAGAAATTTTTGTGGCCCTTTGTTCCATTGCTGCTGCCGTGTACTAAACCCCATCTATTTACTTTCTGTGTCTAACAGGAAAACATATTTCTTTACATTAATTGCCCTTTGGATTTTGCACCTCTGAGGCTTCCATTCCTTTAACCAATATATTTGCCTTATAAAACAAGATCCTAGGAAGAATGGAGTATTGATGTTTGAAGCATGTGTAGTGTTCTAAATTTACTACAAGAAGTGAAAAGTAAATGAATTCTTCTCCCACCAAAGTCATGAAAGGACATGTCTAATAGTTCCAAAGCAGCTCTTTGTGATTTAGAGGGAGACTATCCGACCAGCCTCCAGATAGGGCTGCACAGGTCCACCAAATTACTTTATAAAGTAATCACCTTTGGTATGACCTCAGATAAGTGAAGAGCCGAAAGGTAACTCCCTTGGACCCATGAACTTACACACTGCTTTCTCAGTTGGCAGCTTTGGTTGTCTTGCCCATCTGAACATCTGCATGTATGTAATAAGGAAGAGCCAACATTCTTCATTTTTTAAGATGAAGAAAAGAAAACCAAACTCATCTGGTGATTTGTTGTTGTTGTCATTTGGAAGTTCCACTTTTGTGGGGGTGACCAGTCCAGCAATACTGGAAACAGGTTTCAAACCCAGACCATCGGAAGGTGCATGATTGGTGAGAGTTTGGGAGAAGAACAAATTCGTAAGGTTAAATCCAAGTAGTTTTTCATTATAAATAACCTATATTTAACCAGTTTCTTTGTAATTCAACTATGATGAAAACCTGGTAACATTATTTCTTATAGAATGATGCAATGTAATGAAGTTGCAGAGTTTGATTATTTAGAAGAGTTTACCCATCCTGATTCCACATTATTTACCACATATTTACCAACTTAATAGTCACCCAGCTCGTTATTTCAACCCCTGAGGATTATCCGACTTTAAAAACTTTAATTCTCAGAACGGGTCGTTCACAAATCTTTCACAGAAAAAAAAAATGCTATTTCCATTTAAAGCCATTAGTTAAAAATAAATAACACTCCCAAGAATACAGGTCTTGAATAACTAAAAATGGGCTCACTGTCATTTCCAATTTCTTTTGCATGCTTCTGAATTCACTGTCTTTATTCATTTGCATTCATACTAATAATTATCCTCAAAATTAGGCTTCAAAATTCATTCTTTAGAAGTGGTGTTGGAACCACACACTTACAGTCTGTGATTTTTAGGGTCCTCTTGACTTCTCCACTTCCTGATCCCCCACAACCGTCTTCATCATCACAGTCCCCGCTGACCTGTTCAACCATGCCACCGCCACTGCCCGTCTGATGCTGCCACTTGTCGGGTTTGGGTGACCTTCCCTGTAACAACTAAACATGGATACCAAAAACACGTATTAACAACAAACTCAAATCACCTAAGAAAGCTACTCAGAAACATATGTGGGAATTAGAATCATTTTCTGATGTGGATCTATTATTTTGATGAGAACACCTGACCAAATCAAGTCTGTAATAAAAATTAAAACTACCAAAATCATTGTAAATAATGGGTAAGTTCTTACAGCTATGAAGATCTACAATCTGCATATGAAATCAGTGATCAAGCTTGGGCTGAGGCTTTGGAAAGCAAATAAACCAGGCTTCTTGCTCCTGGAGAGTTTGCCTGGAGACTCCTTTTGCTCTGAATTAACATGTTTAAGCATGGTAAATCAAACTTCAGTACAACACAACTCCCTTCGCAGTATATTGGCTAATACTGTTGTGCTGTGTTGTAAACCAAGAATCCAAAATTTCTCAAAACAGAGTAAAATTCTTCAAGAAAAGTTTCCATGAAAAGAATGCAGAATTTTGGACATTTACATTTATAGCTTTAAACTTTCTTGGATCAAATGCATTGTCCACTGCCTATGGCACAGAACTGAACCTTAGAGCAAAAGACATAGATCCTACTTCCATTTCTACAAATCACTTATGAAATTTAACCAACTTCTTGGTTCTCGGCTCTCAAGCATTTCATTTACTTATATGAGCAAAATAGATGGAATAGTCATTTTCCCCTACAGCACAAGAGCGCTGGTAATATTTTTGAATAATATTGGAAATGCCTGAACCCCTTTTCAAGAAGGTGATGTTATGAATAATAGAATATTTTACTTAAAGCTAAGTCTGAGTAAAATTATTCAATAGATGACACATACCCCCATAAGGCAGTTTTGGAGAATACATGACCAAGCATGAGCACTAGAGGGTTCTGCTATATTATGAATGAAATGTACCCCTGCCAAATACTTAATGGGCACTTAAATTTTCAGGGTGCTTTATGAAAATATCATGATTGTTACTTCTAAGAGATTTTCTAGATAATAGTGTTCTTAGTAGACAATAATGAAACACACAGCCCAAGGATAATATTTCAAATTGTAAAACATAGGTTGAAATATCCTCAGGACATCTAAGATGTACATGTTTAGCATTTAAAGAACACTTACATCAAAGCAACCGGACTTTGACAATTTGTAAGCTTTCAAAATAAAAAATAACATAATGTCAAAAATTGTGAAATATTACAATTCTTTTTTTAATTTAAAAAAATTTAAAGATTTTATTTTTTTTATTTGAGAGAGAGAGAGAGAGAACACAAGTGGGGGAGAGGGGCAGAAGGAGAGAGAGAGAAGCAGACTGCTCGCTGAGCAGGGAGCCCGATGTGGGGCTCGATCCCACGACCTGGAGATCCTAACCTGAGCGAAAGGCAGATGATGAACCAACTGAGCCACCCAGTGCCCAAAATATTACAATTCTTCAAGATTAATTTTCCAACAAAAATGAAATGGTGAAAGAATTTGACAATAATTTTAAAATTCTGTTCAGAACTTATTTCTATTTACTGTCATTTCCTAAATGAGTTACTAGGTGTTAATTTAAAAAGAGGTCTCCCCTGATTCTCAAGCATATTCCTCCAAACAAGAGTTTAATATTCCATAAGACACTACCTCACTGAGAAGACCATACCCGTGGGAAACAAGCTATCAGATTTTACCTTTTTTTTCACTTTTCATTTTCTCTGGATTTTTACAGTACCTCTCACTGATTTTCAAGCCCATGAACATGTGATGTAATCATAATTTCTTATATCAACTCATCAAAAGTATTCAAAATTCCATCTGATCCATACTTCCGGGTTCCTAATAATCCTATCTCCCTCTAATAGGGTCAGTATCTGTGTCCTCTCCATGAAAGTTCTGCCTTACAATGTTCATTTTCTTACTTCTCAATCATCACACTTCCACAAATGTTCATTTTCATTCTCACATTTATCATAAAATTTTTCTTGCAAAAATCCCCAATACATTTCTAAACAACAAAAACCAGCTTTTCACAGCAAGATCCTTACTCAAATCCCACTTTTTTGGACTAAACCATTCTTATTTCCTCTTACCTTGATCATCTTTCTCCTCACACTTCCAAGAAAATAAAGATAAATGTTTCCATGAAGAGTGGAAACCTCTGTTCCTCCTTTGTAGTCTCTTTCTAGGAACCCATCCTAATAGACTGTGCTCTCACCTGTACACAAATCACACCCAAGTCTTTATCTCCAGCTCTTGTTATAATACTTCATCTATAAGAAATGACTGGATCTAAAAATGTACTCTACTGCTTTGTATCTTAAAATAAACTTTCATCTCCACTCTCCGTGTATCATTACAACTTCTCAACCCTTTATTGCAGGGGACATCAGTCTCTCGACCTACTACCACCATATTATATTCCCCATATCAGTGCTTTCACCACATCCTTTCTCTTCTTTAATGCTCCCTGTGACCCTTAACTGTCAAAAACTGTTCATTCCCAACATGTGTCCAGAGGAGAAATGGGACTACAGATGAACAAATCACAGAAAGTGATCCTATAGTAAAATGTCTGTGAAATTTCTGCAGTGGTCCCTTCTTGATATCCACAAACTAAAGGCTCCTGAGAAAGCTCACAGCAAGCCATCCTGTTGAAGAGTTGAGCATCGCCTCACATTTTCTAAATTTACATAAGCAAATTACCTCGTCCCTTCTCTCAATACCTATTGACATGCATTTGGATATGAGGTCCAGAAAATGAAGTTCAAATTTTTGCTGCAAAATTTTGTTTTTGTTTCTGTTAATTATGTCTAAATGCAGTCCACTGGCACCCAAGTCCTGCCCCACAGCATTCAGTTTGCTTTCCACAGGGAAATTGTGTGAATTTGTAAGTCTTCAATTTTGTTCATGCTTGTTTTATACTCTTCTCACTTCCAACTCTTATTTTCCCTCCACACAGAATCCCCCTTTCCTCTGTTTCAACTCATCATATACCTAACCCTCAAGTTCAAACTCAAATAACTATTTTCCCACTCCATACCTATTTCTTGGATCTTTTACATCTATGTGTCCCATTCATGGGCACTTAATTAAGTTTCCTGAGCATATGCCATGCCTTCCTGATTAATGGTTAATCTCCAAAAGATGAGACCCCGATTTCATCATTTTTATATTCCCAATCATGAACTAAAGGGATTTCTATATTACAGATGTTAAATAAATAAGTTTTGATTCATTTGAAATTTGAAAATAATTTATTAATTACTCTGTCTTCCATGTCCTTTAGATCTAACTTAGTAAAGTGTCTTCACTTTTACTATAGTCTTCAGAGGCTATGATATTCTAAAACAGTTTTTGGATTCATGCTTATTGACTGGTGGATGAATTTACTTATTTATTCAATGACATGAATTGGGTACATATTATACAACACACATATATTTTGAAGGCTATAATTCACATCAAAGGAGAAGACATAGCCTTAGTTCTTAAAAAGTACTCAATATAGAGTTCTTATTTCAGTCAGTCTTCATGAATATGCAATAAGGTAAAATTAATATAAAGGAAATAATGTGAAAATCAGGAAAAGAAAAACAGACTAAAGGTTTAATATTGTGATCTTCCTAACTTATTTTTCCTTTTAATCTTAAAAAGAAGTTAATCTCATTCCTGGGCTCCTGGAAGCATCTAAAAAGTTGTTTAAACAGAAAATAAACATTGAAGGACTATGCCAAGAAATACTTCCCCAAGATATATATGTTTGCCATCAACAAACATAAAGGGTATTCCAATTACCTTTTTAAATGAATATCTAGGAATAGGAATCTAGTGTCAAAATTATGTATATAAAATATTCATTTTTTTCTAGAGTAGGCAGGGAACTTTAACTTTATGATTTGGGTCAACACGCAATGAAATCATCCCAGTTCTTTCCCAGGGAATCAGCTGTTTACAATTCTCTCCCTCTCCAATGCCTAGGAGGCAGCATGCAAATCACTCCCCCAGTGCTCTGTTGGCCCCGCCTCCACGGGCAAGTGTTATTTCTCATGCTATTCTTAAGTCACTTTTGAGAAATATACATAGGCTTCTCTTCTGTCAAAGAGGAGCCTTCCCCCACATGTCTTTAAGTAAAACAAAATAATTTCCACATGTGCCCACTTAAGGCAACACCCACAAATAAGATGACCGTACAGAATGATCATGAAGCCACTTTTTATAAATAGCATATGAAAATCAGTCATGTTACAGTAGATACACTCATTCCACACACTGCATCAAATCTCTCTTCTTTTCATCACATCCACGGATAGTCGTCCCATTTACTCATAAAATATAGAACGTGTTATAAGCATTTTTCAAAATTTACAACATTGAAAAATTTAACATTACTTCTCTGGGTCTACATTCTCTGCATCTTTAAAAGAAGATCAATGTGGAAGGCTTTGAGACTATTATTTGGACTTAATGAAGTGCTAACATATTGTGAGTGTTCAAGTAATGGTTAGTTATTTAGATCATTATTACCATTATAACCAGTAGGAGCTGATACCAGTACCCCGATTCTGTCTTTGAGAAAAGGAACTCATGCAGGGGTAAACATATTTCTCTTCATCCTCATCCTGTCTTGGCACTGAGTCTGCCCAGTTGTAAAGATGTGGCATTTGAACCCCTGAACCTATTCCCTAGTCATGAGAGGTAGAAAGTTGATCGATACATACATATTTATAGAACACTTACAACAGAGGAAAGGGCACGATTTTGAGTCCCACACATACACTAATTGTGTGCCTTTAAGCAAATCACTTAAGCCCATTAAAACTCATTTTATTCTACTGAATGCAAGGGAAAGCACTTCATAGAGCGTAAAACAATCTACTCATTTACAGTGTCTCCTGCAAGACGCTGCATCCATAAAACTGAGAAATAAAGTCAGGACAGTGAAAAAACCCACAACTTTTAGGGTGTTCCCCTTACCTCAATGCCATGTGGTTTGTGCAGTCAGCTGATTAGCTGAAAATAGTCAGTGCTGATGACTGATGCTTCCTGCTTCTGTTTAATTGGTTTAGGAAGCTCATTAGGTATGCTATCTTGGAGGATGAGTTCGGTGGGTAGAATATCTGATGACTCTAAGGCAAATGTATTTCTTTCAGCTGGTGAATTAATCTCTCAATAGACTCAATTTGCTTTTTACTAATGGTCTGGCAATATCCCACAGTTGCAATATCCTTTCAAACACTTACAATAAAATCTGGCTAGAGATGGCTCACATACACAACATGTTTGCTGTGAAAGAGAAACGTATTCGTCAAAAATTTCCAAATGTGAAAGCAACCGAATGTGCCTCAAAATCCTACAGGCAGTGATGCATCTCTAAAATATTTCCCCCATCCCCTCACAACCATTTACGCAGATATACAACAAGTACATATGTATTTAGAAAGCATTAGTCATCAGATACGTGCCTCTAGTCATCTATTCAAATGCAGACAGAGTAAAATCTGCTGTTTTATGATGGAGAATATGCAGGGTGAAAAATAAATGTCGACAGAAAAATTTCAAGCCAGAGAACTGAAGATACAGAAAAAAATTACAATTATACTTACACTTCATCATTAATAAGACATCTCTAAAGATCCATTTTAAGTACAGACTGAAAAAAATCTCTTTGAATATATACATGCAAATATATACATATATATGAATTTAATTTTATTATAAAGCAGTTGGTATCTGCACTTTCATGCAGTTTAAGTGAAACTTACAGAGAAACGTATGGGAAATAGGAAAACAACGGAAGCTCATAACATTTTAAAATTGGAAATCTGATTCAAAATTCCTCATGATGTATTTTTAAAGTTATCTCTGTTGCATATTTCAAATGAGAACTTTAAAAAAATGCATTATATAATATGCTCTCTTTTCTGCAACTTAATTTCCCTTGCCCCAGACTTCCAATTTCACTCCCATCTAGTCCCTCACCCTTCCCATCCTTTCTTTATCACCTCCTTTACTAACACTATTACAGTCATATTTTATAAATCTTTTTATACCAAACTTTCCCACTCTTACTCTTTCAAATATAAAAAAAAAATTTAGGTTCAGGTAACATAACCACAAATCTCCAGATTCATATTTTCAAAACCATTGAAACCATAACAGACTATTCTACCCAAAAAGCCAAACACATTTTACAATATGTCATGTTATGTTACATTGACCAGACACAGAAGTCATTTCTGTAGGGTTTCTTGTCAGTGTTTGCTTTAAGTTTGAGCTTTCTGATCTCGGCTTCTGTTGCACCAGTAATTTGAAAGGTCACTATTCTGTTGGCATTTAGTTTATGCAAGGCAGTCTGGCAATTTATAAAAGTCTTGTGATTTTGTAAATAGAATACTGAACTTAGAAAAGGCCTACTACATTCACTATCTGGCTTCTAATGCTGTGAAAAAAATCATTTTTTCTTTGTTTCTATATGAAAATTCTGTATGTCTCTTTTCCACTGCGCTTCCCTTCAATTCAGAAAATGGCTGGTTTCACTTTAGAGCTGTCGTACCAAAGTGACCAGGGATGTTTATAATTACTGCGTGTTGCACTCCAAACTCTATGCTTGACCTCACAGGAGAGTTTAAACTAAAAATTGATGAGTAAGTGCAGGAATAAAATGGAAGTAGGGGTACAAACACAGCCTCAAAAACAACTCAAAAAATTGGGGGACACTTTTTCCCCAAAACAGGAAGTGTGCACACCAAACGTTAGTGATTCTTTTTTTTTTTTTAAACGTTAGTGATTCTTAAGTGCCTTTTGGGAAACGTCTGCGTGAAAACACTCTCAGGATCTGAAAAGAATTGGTGACAAAGCAAAACACCTTTCTTACAAGACAACATCACAGTTAACAGCTGGAGTCTTCCACCAAAACACCAGAGCCTTCTACCGAAACATCCATGCTGAGTTAGCTGGACAGATACAGATCATAGCCGCCATAGGGAAGAAACGAGGACACTTTGTGGCAAGCAGTGAGTGTGTAAGGACCCTGGAGCAGGAGAATGGGAGAAGAAGGGGAGGAGGAGATTGGGACCTGTAAGTAAACTGAAAACATGCTAGATGTTCAATGAAATAAGTAGATGGGTAATGCAAGTTTCTTGAAGTCAGACATTTCATGAGGCATAACATTTATATTTCACCTCCAAGCCCCGAAAAAGGTGAGAATTATTTTCTTGATGTTACAATCCAACGTCCCACCTAATTTATTAATTTTCTAAATCATTATTGAGTAGCCACTTACATAGAAAAAATTACATTCCATATTGTCACTTGCACATGTTATAGAACGGAAACCATCCAGATTTCTAGCTGTTCCAGGTGAGTCTATGATTAAAATTAAAGGGCATCCTAAACCAGAAGAATCAGATATTAAATAGTCTCATTTTTTCACTTTTCTTGGGTGAAGACTAAATTTTTATTATTCATGATGTGGTATATTATTGGGAAGCAATTTGTTAACATGCCAAAACCCTGTATCTCTGTAACTAGGTCTTCATATGAGTGAGAAATATTTAAATTCCCACCCAGGTGACACAGACTTTCATATGTATTTGCCCCAAATGTACAGTCATTTGAGCCCAGATGGCCTCAGGAAACTGCCTATGCCCGCTTCGGGTGTCACAGCAAGTAAAGGTACTAGTCACTTACTGCTCAGAACGTGTCTAGCCATTTGCCTCGTTATCCCATACCAGCTTCCATGACGCTACAGAGCACAGCCACCAAATTTCCAAAATCAAAGATAGAACAAAACTGAACATCTGCTCCTCCTGAGCAAACAAGGGAAAGTATCCCCAAACCTGGATGGATGAAAGGATGGAAGAGGAATCCTGCATAACTGCGAGCTCATGAATCAACCACACTCTCTAGAAGGGAAGCGGGACCCAGACTATGAAGGCAGTTTTCACTTTACATGCATGTGCTAGTTAATGATATACTATTAATTTTACATGTGTTCCTGAGTGGTTTTCTTTCCTCAACTCATCTGCTAAATTTTCCTTTTTTCTCAGCTGAGTCATAAAGAAAAGGATTGATGGTGTCAGCAACTCAGTCATCTCTAACAGAAAGACCATGTCCTTTCTGCATAGAACATGGGAATTAGCATTGTTCACTTATTTAGATTTTCCCTTACCATTGCATTTTATTGCCTTAGTATATTTCCAACAGGACTATGCAACTTATGCCTTTCCACTGATACGTGCCATGGTCACTGTCTTTAATGACGGATCTTTGTAAAGATCAAAAGAGAAACAGCAAAGGAAAAAAAAAATTAAAAGGAAGGAAAGAAGGAAGAAAGGAAAGGAGGGAAAGAGGGAAGGAAGGAGAAAGGAGAACTTTAATTGGGAAACATGGTCAAGTCTAAGAGCTCCAGATCAGAAAAGATTTTTATTTGTTAATTCGTCAAAATGTCCGTTGCTTTTTTGAAAGAACTGTGACGGATGGCAAATTCATTTAAAACCTGGTTTTGGCAACTAATCTAGATTGCCTTCACTGGCCAGCTGTGCAGATCTCATCCTCAAATGCTCTATTAAAACATTCTAGGGAAGATTCCTCTGAAGTTCCCCCGTCTATTAAAGGTTTACTTCCAAGGAGCTCATTCTGATCTCATTTAGTATGACACCCTTGTGTATGCCAGATGGTAACAAGAGTTAGAGCTTCACAAATGTCATTCTGATTTTCACCTTTGCAGTGAAATTCCCTTAATCTAGCTCTCTTTACATAAACCATAAAAATACGGACAAAGATATGCCACGTGAGGATTAAGGAAATGTGATTTTGCAAATATTCTAGAAATAATTTGAGAAAATTAGTAAAATTTAAGGTTGTGGTTGTCTTGGGGAGAAGAAAGGCAGGTGTTTGGGATTCTAGGCTAAATTCTCCTGTTAACAATTTAAATATGTGTCTTAAACAAACAAAAAAATTGGATTTTTTTTTAAAAAGTAGAGTATAAAAAAGTATATGTATAAAAGAGTACAGAGTAGAGTATAAAGAAAGTATATTTAAAAAGTATATGTTTCTTCTAGGCTGATTTCTGTTTCTCCAAAAATCTATTTTAAAGTTCTAAACCCAATAACCTCTGAACATGACTTTATTTGAAAAGTTTCTTTACAGAGGCAATGATGTTAGAATGAGATCATGAGGGTGGGCCATAATCCAGTATGATTCATATCTTTATAAAAAGGGGACATTTGGACCCAGGGCCAGACATGAACAGAGGGAAGACTGTGCGAAGAGACAGCAGGAGAATGTACGCGAAGATAGCAGGAGGATGCACCTAGGAGCCAGAGGTGCCACAGAGATTGCCAGCAAACCAGCAGAAGCTTGGACAGAGCACAAAACAGATCCACAGCCCTCAGAACGAACCCCCCTTCCTGACTCTTCGACGTCAGACTCGCAGCCTCCTGAACTCTGACACAATAGGTCTGTTGTGTTAAGCCACTATTTGTGGTATCTTGTTACAATAACCCTCACAAATCAATACAAAGATACACACTAAGTAGAGCAAAAATCATAAATGTAAAACTTCAAGGATTTTTCGGCACAAGCTCGGCCATGTGACCACCATCCTCAGGATACAGAACATTACCAGCATTTCAGGACCCTCCGTTATGCCTCATTTTCTTCTCCTCAGTGTCACACAATTCTGGCTTCCTCTACCACAGATTCATTTTTTGAGGAAGTTTATATGAACGTAAGCATGTTTGTGGTATTCTAGATGTAGCAGAAATTTATTCTCTCTAATTATTCAATTTTATTCTGTCATTATCAGTGAACCGTAAATTCATTTCCCATTCTGTTGGTGGACAATTGTACTATTTTGTGTGTCTAAATGTAAAAATACAGTTGCTATGTAAATCTGGTAAATTCTTTTGGTATTAAAAAAAAAAGCAGTCCTAGCTGTTGGGTATATGCCTGAAGTTGGAATCATTAGATCATACAGGTGGGTATCGATGTTCAATGAAACTAGCTTTATTTTTTTACTTATTTCCTCCTTCTCAATATTACTGTATAATTTATTAAAAGAGTATACAGATCTTGAATATACAGGTCAGTGGGCTTTTGCATAGGTATGCACACAAAAATACAATTCAAATTAGAATATATTACATTATAAGCACCCCAGAAATCTACCATCTCAGCCTGCAGCCACAATCAAAAGGTAACTCCTATTCTGACTCCTACTTACATAGATTCATTTGCCTGTTAATGAATTTCATAAAAGGAGTATCATACAGTATATATGCTTTCATATATGACTTTATATTTAACATTATGTTTTAAACATCTATTATATTATTGTGCATGTGAATAGTTTATTCTTTATTACTGTGTAGGGGTGAAAAAGTATCCTATCTTTCTACCCTTTTAAGTCCTCAACTACAACCCCTGGAACAGAAGACAGATTAAAAAGAGAGAAGCGTACAGATTAATTTAAGTTTTACATGACCCAGGAGCCTTCATTAGGAAAAAGCAGTTAAGCCTGAGTATTTTAGTGCTAGGTTTGATGAACAGGGGAAAAACATGGGAAAATGGGATAGGACAAAAGAGGATATGAGCTAAGTGGGGAAAAAGCAAGGCTTGTTCATTCAGATTTCCCTGGGTGGTATGCCTACTCTTTGGAGATAAGGTTACTCCTTACCTCTGGTATAGGGAAGGCAGCTCTTATGTGAGATCTGCTTCAAAGGAAGTAGGAAAATCCTTTCTGCGCCTGCCCTTTCTCAAATTTCTTCAGCTCGAATAGTCAATATGCCATGATGCCATATTTTGAGGTTGCACTTCCTGAACCCTGTTAATTACAATATAGGTACTCCATTTTATGAATATACGGCAATTTATTTATTTAGCATTGGACAATTCATCTGTTTTCAATTGGGGGCTCTGATAAATAATGTACATTGAGTATTTACATGTTTTTTGAATGGCTTAAGCATTCATTGACCTTGAGTATATACCTAGGAGTGGAATTGTTAAGACATAGGGCATATTAATATTTATCTTTTTAAAAAGATTTTATTTATTTATTTATTTGACAGAGCGAGACACAGCAAGGGAGGGAACATAAACAGGGGGAGTGGGAGAGGGAGAAGCAGGCTTCTCGCTGAGCACGGAGCCTGATGCAGGGTTAAATCCCAGGACTCTGGGATCATGACCTGAGCCAAAGGCAAATGCTTAACGACTGAGACACCCAGGTGCCCCAATATTTATCTTTAATAAACATTGCCAAAACAGATTTTCAATATGGTTATTCAGGTTTAAATTTCCACCAGCAATAGATGAGAACGGCAATTATTCCATACTTCCTGCAACACTTGATAGTATTTACCATTTTAATTTTAGTTATTTTGGGGGGTGTGTAATACTATTTTAGTGTTGTTTTAAAGACTTATTTTCATCTGACTTTGGGTTTTTTGCATCCTCTAATATAAGGTGAGTTTTCAAGTCATTTACCCATAAAAAGGTAATCTACAAAAAAAGGTACCCACAAATCTACATTTTCTAATGGATTTTTATAAATTCTAGATATGACACTTATTTTTACATTTATATATTTATTTTTATCTCTTCTTTCTTGCCATTTTTAGATGAATCATTTGTTTTTTTGTTAGCCTCCTGTTATTATTCTGGACTTACTATACTTTCAATAATGCCTTTACTATTTCTGCAACAATGTATAAACCATAAAAAAGTTAACTATTTAGTCACTCCTATTCATATCACATTTCAACATATATTACAATTTTTAAAAAAATTTAAAAACAATTTTTTAAAGATTTTATTTATTTATTTGACACACAGAGAGTGGCAGGCAGAGAGGCAGGCAGAGAGAGAGGGGAAGCAGGCTCCCCGCTAAGCAGAGAGCCCGATGCGGGACTTGATCCCAGGACCCTGAGATCATGACCTGAGCTGAAGGCAGAGGCTT